>BLKM01000165.1:67536-147777 GCA_013340265.1 Coptotermes formosanus | reverse complement strand
AGTACCGATTATTTTTGTTGTCGGACGCCAGTTTCGGTATCGAGAAGGTAGCCGCAGTAACATATCGGAGGAAACGCTGGGCGTGGCGGTGGTGGTGGTATCTGGCGTTTCGGACATCTGTATGAAGCGGTGAGAGCAAGTCTGTTTCTGCAACCGACTGATTTTCCTCTAGTACTACACCCACCGCCGCCGCCGCCGCCGCCACCACCACCACCACCACCACGACCACCACGACGACGACCACCACCGCCGCCACCACCACCACCACCACCGCCGCCGCCGCCGCCACCACCACCACCACCACCACCACCACCACCACCACCACCACCACCACCGCTACCACCACCACCACCACCACCACCAGTATGTTCTGCTGTCATCAGTACCGATTATTTTTGTTGTCGGACGCCAGTTTCGGTATCGAGAAGGTAGCCGCAGTAACATATCGGAGGAAACGCTGGGCGTGGCGGTGGTGGTGGTATCTGGCGTTTCGGACATCTGTATGAAGCGGTGAGAGCAAGTCTGTTTCTGCAACCGACTGATTTTCCTCTAGTACTACAATAGAAAGGGGGTTCAAAGAAATCGGGACGCTCGTATAACGACATTCCAAAATTAGGTTTGTCACAATAGGCGCACCACCAGTCATATTTATTGTCTGCAGTTTCTGAAGTGAAATCGTCTTGTAAGTGAAAGTGTTGCTGGACCTTGCTGTACCACGGTCTTTCTATATGATAGTGAGGTACACGGTGGTAACGCCGATTCGGCAACGTCGGAGGGTGCGTATTGTACGTAGCTGTCACCTCGGAATGATCTGTGGGGACCAGTTGGTCAGATTCTACCGCATAAATATACTGAGAACTGAGTTCGAATATGTCGAAATCAGAAACGAATTTGAATACAGTGTGCGAGGCCAGCGCCTTTAGCGAAGCCGTCTGTCTGTTACAGATCACACTGTTACATTTGTTTGGAAGCCAGCAGCTGCTGTACTTGGCAAGAAATCTCATTGAATGCAATCGGTGTTTCCTGTTGACTGGTCGACACCACCGCCTATCCGTCTAATGCCTCAGATATATAATGTACGGGTTTTTTTGTGATGGCATATTTAGTGAATCCAAAGCTGTGGAAGTAGCAGACGAAATAGACAAAATCAAGATTTCATTTTGGAGTGCACAAAATCGTGTGTCGATAGGTAGGACGTAGGCACTTAGACTCTTTAAGTTCACCGCACATTGTATCATATTTCAAAATACCAGCCGGATACACCAGATTGGAAGCGTATGTACCAATAGAAAAGGCTTCAACCGGTTCATGTCGCCTCTGAAGTATGAGCTCTAAGACAAACGATTTGTGGTTTTTGTTCGAGAAAAGAGAAATACCGGATCAGAGAGTGTGAAAACGCCTGCTACTTATGCGGGAAAACAACCGGATGCATGACAACATATGCCAAAATTGTACAGCGTTTTTTTCAACAAATCTTGAACGAAATATCTTTGTTGCGCAGAATTGGCGTACATTCAGATAGCTTAGTTACATGACCAGCAGTGGACATGATGTCATTGTGCGTGGAGAACATAGTGCTTGCACCACCGAAATCGGGACCCCTCAGTTTCGTGTTTACGGTAGTTGAATTTATTTTCTGATTCAGTAAGTTCTTACAAGGGTTTAAAGAGCCCCTAGGATGTAGTACTTATCAATACATACATTAGAGATTGGCTAACAATACATACACAACACAGCAGAAAAACATAAAAAACCAATACAGCATACATGCAGTGCATAGCAAAAAACATAATTACGCAGAATTACAACTGCACAACTATAGCGTGCTGGCCCAGCACCATGTCACCACACATCACTAATCCGTACATGAACAGCGTCGAACATACAGTAACAATTAACAGTAACAATTATACACAGTTACATAAAACCATAAATATAATGTAATTAGTGAAACTCTAAAACCTTAAATAAGAGTTGAAGAATAATATAGTAAGGTTGATAATGCTTATGCTGTAGTGCCTCCAGTCCTGGGGTCGGTAACTCGGGTCGGTAGGAACAGGGAGGGAGGGCTACTGGTAGGTGTCGAGGGGCACTTAACTGGATCCACGTATACTTGGTGTATCCGTCAGAGCAGCCGCAACTGCGGCAATTGCAAGTAGGCTAAAATTGTTTCTATTAAGTGCGGCTGTTTCCTCTTTGGTATACAGGATTTTGGCAAAATACCTGTCTCCTGGATCCAATGAAACCAGATAAGCCCAAGCTCGATTCATAGCTTCCATGTTGTCACGTAAAGCTGTTATTCTCAGTAATGCGGGGTATTTTCCAAAGATATACCTGTCAATCATCAGGATGTGGCCCATTTCAACTCCTTGCAGGAACATGATAACTTCTCTGAATATAGCAGCAAGTCTTTCAGTACTTCTGCCTGCAGATACACACACTCGAAATAGATGTGGTCTCAGTTTAAAGGATGCTGAGAGGAATGTGTGTGGTGCTGCAAACGCCTCCTGTTGGCGGTGAGTTGCTGTCATTCCAACAGCAGTGATCATCAGTGATGCCTAAGGCACCCTTGAAGGTACGCAATCGGTTTCTTATCCATCCATCGTAATTATCAGGGTTCACGCTTTTCCCTAAGAATAGGGAAATAGGGAAACAATTCGGTTCACCTGGTGTCCGCAGTACCAAATCTGAAGGACACACTATATGTAAATCTTTGTCCCATTTAGCCAACGTGTGGCGTCGTCATGCCAAAGAATTGCCTGTTCTCGGCCAGTGCTATGTATGAAAAAGGTTCGTAAGTCATAATAAACCTATTGATACCCATGTGAAAGATTGGATAGGAGTGGACTTCGGTACAATTCAAAATATTGATCAGCTTTGAATGTTATATCCATAAAAAGTCGAATGCACTTGGAGGTAGCAACAGCATGTACAGTGGCCATCGTATAGTAAACATACATATCCTCAACAGTTAATCCAGTCAACATTGACACTCCCGGTGGTAGTTGCAAACTAACCCGTTGCAAAATTACCGACAAATTATATGGGTTGATAAGCACAGTACGTAACTTTCCAAGACTTGCTAAATCTAAGGACTCCTGCAGTTGTGTTAAACTAAATGTCATTTTCAGTATGGTCGTCTCAATTTCTCTGATCGCTGCACTGTATCGTACTTGCTTGTGTATTGCTGCTTGCGAATCTAGCAGATCAGCTTCATCCTCATGTAACTGCAGCGTAAAATTCTTAATTGAGTCACGCAGGACTCTAGGCAAATCAATTGTATCTTTAGTATTCTGCTTTACCATTTCATCCAAAGTGCGCAAGTACGTTAACTGCTGATCCTCCGCATGTACCATTTGAGTTTCAAATGCATGTAATTCATTACAAACAGCTGTCAACCGTTTTACGTCTTTAGCATCAGCTGTACCAAACAAATATTTTAACCCGTACCCAAATACGTCAATTAATCCTGTTTTAGCACGAACTCCCTGTACCACGGGGTTCCGATTTGATTTATCTTCAAATAACAATCGTCGAAAACTATTTAAATTATTTTCAAGTTTCCTATTCAATTTCTCCAAGCGGTCTGTTTCTTCCCAGTGTATCTGGAATGCAAATGCTCGTGGATCTCGGTGTACCTTTATATTGCGGCGAACTTGCCCGAGCACCAATTTCATGGTTCCAATCAACGTGTAGTCATCTAAGGCGATGTTGATAGCTATGGTCCATTTATCACCTGACAGTAAAATACCTGCTTCTTTTACAAAGCTGAAACCTTTATCAAACGGTCGTGCCTCGGATCCAATAAGTATGGCGGCCCCCCCCCCCCCGCCCCCGCCCCCCAACACAACACGAAACCTCTGCAACACATACACGGAGTTGTCACTAATCGTTACCGATCTCCCGTACTAAAATTCGTAATCGTCTCTTCAAGTTGTAAGGATGGTTCGTCTGTGAAATCATTTGATTATTAGATTCCGAATGTGTTGTATTTTGTATAACCAGTGCAGATTCTCCTGCAAATGAGCCGCGTTATTTTGTTCGCCGTCTGCTTCCTGCTCCCAACCGCTGCAAACCAATTTGTTATGGTAGCGGGAATGGTAGGAGTATAGGGTGACCTGCTCACACTTCATTGGCAGAAGTGCGTTTCACTAGTTGCAGATAAAACTATTCCCAATAATAATATGCAAAGCAGTAACAATACAAGCACAAAATGTAACAAAGGATAAAAGCGAATTAAAAGAATTCCTAACCAGTCAGTGACTTAAAGCCCGTACTGCAGCGCAGTGGATAGACAACTCTACTTACAAAATACACTGAAGTAGCTGTGCATCTCGGACACTGGATATTAGATACGTTGGCCACAGGTCGGTCTGCAAGAGTGTCCCGTGATGATTATACCACTCAGTCCTTGACAACTCCTCAGCGGTAACAGAGTATCCATCCTCTAAGCTGTCTTACTTATAACTTCGTACTTCCGGTAAGTCCTTAGTTCGGACGGCTCCCCTTGAATATAACAGCAGTTACAATTGGCTAATCACGCCCAGATCCCCAAGACAGTATTATCTAACGGAGTGACTGAGTGGCTCGTCTTTGACAGCATCATTTCCAGGACAAGGTTCGTAAAGTTCTTGTTGATCATTTCTGGACAGTTAGCGTAAGTGAATCCCCGTTATAGAGTAAGGTGTCTGTTTTAGAGCGCAGCGGTGCGTTAAAACGCAGGAATGGCTACTCAGACAAAGGGACGTCGACTTGCGTTTCGCGCAAGTCTCCGCCTTTAGATCTTTGGCTGGCCGGCCGGCCGGACGATGTTGTAAGTCATTCAACAATTCACACTCTTTCCATGTGTATCGGAACATCCTACAATTCCATCTCTTTTCCCTAGGAAATGCACTACTATTTGCTGTTACTATTACAGGTGTACGAACTGTTTTCACACTCTTTCCATGTGTATCGGAACATCCTACAATTCCATCTCTTTTCCGTAGGAAATGCACTACTATTTGCTGTTACTATTACAGGTGTGCGAACTATTTCACAAACACTACGAAACTTTGCTTGTTCACTCATGGGGTCACCAGCAAAAAGCATAAGCAATGTCTCATAAAAACTTGGTTCAAATCTTGGTTCATTAAAAAACAAAACCCTCTTATTAAAACAGTTGTCCAATGGGAAGTTGTTTCCCTTCTTTGCATTTGATATTTGTCGTTCAGAAGTCATGAAAATTAACAATGGATCAAGAAACCAGTTCTTACCTGATGAAGTGGACTGATTATTTCCTAACAATTTTGCTTCTTGGTTTCTCGATTTAACATCTTACTCAAGTTTGTACAAAATGAAATCACTTGATCTTCACTGTTACTAAACTGAAACATGAGAAACTTATATGCATAATCAACACTTTCTTTCACTGTGTAGCGCTGTAGTCCCAATTTTTTCTGTTCATCTGTGTCCCAAAACTTTGCAGAATTGTTCTCATTCACTTAAGGAACAATGCACAGATTCACTCTGTATCGAATCACATACATCTTTGAAATCACTACCAGCATTTCTAACATTTCTGAACTGACTGGTTAACCATATCTTGGTTCTAGTAATACTATCTAGAGGAACATGAAAGTACTTTTTCATAAACTGGGGCATGTTCAATTCCTGGTCTCGAAATGATGACCGCCGCGGGCCAAAGCTTCCTGGGTGACCGCTACCATGAGCTGCTTCAACAAACCGTGAGCGACACTGTCCTCTTCGAAGTGGTAAGTGATGTTCATGTAGGAATGAAGATACCTCTGGTTGATCGGTACATTCGAAATGTCCTCTGAGCGATAGCAGCGCATTGACAGTTGGTAAGGGCATACGTCCGTTTGGAAACTGCAGACAGGCGAGGTAGTGCCCTTCCGTGCAGAGATATGAGTTCCTTGTAGATGGCATCTGTTGTCCATTGGTATGTTCACACGTTGCCCTTAGCAAATCGAACGGGTCCTGCTTCGTTAATCCAGTCGCATCTGCAGGAACCACGGTTCTTGTTACAGTCGTGGATGAAGTGGATATGGCCGCGGGGATAGTTTGGAAGGGACTTTTGTTCTGGGTGGATGCTAAGTACTCTTGATTCCTGGTGCCGTTCGATCTGATCTAGGTCCTGTGAGTTGCTTAACAATTCGATCGCGTTCTTCACTACATCGGTAGAAGTGAGATGAGCGAACAATTTGCGACTTACGCACCATGCGACGAAGATTCCCAATAATTCGCTCGGCGTAAGCTGATCCCTCTTTTTCTCGTACCGTGATTGAGCAATATTGTCTAGATGTGTTATTAGACTGACTGACTTGCCAAGCACTATTTCCAATATAACTCGAAATACTAATAACACCACTAACACGTACATCGTTGTAAATATTACAGCTAATCTAATCTCCGTGACGTCAGCGGCCGCCATATTGGCTGCGCCCTGATTACGTGTCCAGTTCATTTCATGAACTACTCTGATCCTCCTCCTCCTCCTCAGTAGCGTCACTTATTATCTCTTACTTGCGTGTGATTGGCTGGCAAGTGTCACGTGGTTCGCTATAGGTGCGCCGGCGCGCGCTTCGCGCCGGCGCCGGCGTTGTCAAGCAGCAATTTTTGAACATGTAATAGGAACGTACAGTTTGTAGGGTGTATCAGGGGATGGTTAATCACCGACTGGACACACAGTATCCTATTTTTAAGCGACACGAAGATTTATATCCGCATTATGCGGAGGGAACGTGATTTTTTTAAAGCTTCCTGCCGATGTACTTGGTTCATGCCTTGTTCCGGAAATGGGCCTGTTGTATTAACTACGAGATCCTTGTGTTTGAAGAGTGGGAGACAGGTTACAACTTCATCGAAGAGTAATGCAGACTAACAGGCGCTAGCTTTAACAGGTGACTCACTGGTTGTATTTGGAATGAGCGCGAGAGCGTTAGGTTTTAAGCCAGAGTGAATATGCCTTCGGGTGCAATGCGAAGTAATTTTTATTACACTCTAATCAACAATAATTATAGACGCAGTTACGAAGGGAGATCTTTAGACCTGCTGGAACTTGTTGCACTGGCAAAGTATTGCCGAACTGTTTCACTAGGACTCTCACCATCCTTTATTGTATGATAATACTGCCAATGCAGCCTATAAACAGCTATCCTAACCTTATTAGCTGTAACCTTATTATACATTTTCAAAAACATTGTAAATGTTGGTTCGTTCCCAGTCGACAATTCTCCAATATCGCCTTCATGTACAGTTTCATCACCGTAGCTGAAATTACTGTCTTTCATTTGCCACGTCACTGTACACAATCTGTACACTGGAGGAACATTGATTTGAGGACTGTGCCATATAGTTCACATTGTCTTCGCTAATCTTCCTCCACCATAACGACGCCTACGAATTATCCTCCTCCGATGAAGAGATCGTAATAACCTCCGTCTCCGACCTAACCTCGTCCACAACCTCCTCAACCTGAACGTTGTCCTCATATGATACAGTGACCTCTTTACCGTGCTCGTAATTCACACCAGCATACACAACCTCTACTCTCCTACGAAAACCTGGAATTTAAGGAGGAGGATAGTTACAAATATCACCGCACCATCATACCGCATTACTTCTGGCATTCCATACTTAACCTCCACTCCGAAGTCCCTTCCCTCCAGCAGTCGCTTAAGTTGTGGCGCACTGGATCGGAATACATGGATATCAAATTCCTCAAATATAATTCCCATACAAAATTTTGCGTCCAGATCGGTACCAAAGTATTTACCCGGTGTTGGAACATACACAAGTTCTCGTGGGACCAGCCTAAAAAGTCTCTCAATAAGAGTTGATTTTCCAACATCAGGTAGGCCATACAAATATAATCCTCTAGTTTCACTTCGAACTCCCACTCGTCTGGCCCACCATCAGCACACATCATAACACCAGTTATCCCACGCCTTTCCAGTGATTGAGTATTGTAACGGACTGCCCTTCCCACTGGTGCCTCGAAGTGCAACCAAACTTTTCCCCTTGACTACTTCACCAATTTGTAGCGGAGCTATCCTTCACCTCTACCCTGTAACTATGGGGTGTGAAGCTGTCCACTCTTAGTTTCGTGGGAAGGTAGCCTCGTAGTAGCGTAGTTGAGCGAAACTACTGATAAGCTTCCACCAGCCTGAATTTACTTCAGACGTTTAGATCCCAGGGCGTCAGGATACACGGTAGGATTTCTGCTTGGCTAATGAAACACTCTATTGCTTTCTATTAACTGTTTACTATACCTACGGCTATGTTTCTAGACTACTTTCACAAGTATGTTTACTAGAGCCGTGCCGGTACTGCTCTATAGCACCCTTACAATGCCACAAGCTGCGATATTATTAAAATGGTTGTATACCCACTCCACAACTTTCAATTACGAAAATTTTGGGGATTACTTAACTTCCGAAACTGCTACAGTTACCATATTCACTTTGCCGTCTTACCTTGGATTAAGGTGCTCACGAGCATGATGTGGTGTTCTAATAAAGTTCCGTCAACGTGCAGTTACGTGCACTTTATTTCTCGTCGCCCAGAACTCGTCGAAGTCTCCGACGCATCTGCTGCTTAATCCATCCGGTCCTCAACGTTGAGAGTTCACTTACACAGGTGAGGTCCAACTCACTTATCACTGCTTAAGTTTCTATTACTTGAGTAAGATCCAAAAAACTTAAAACTTAATATTGAAAATAAGCTCGTAGCTCTCGAAACGTAAAATTTCTACGTAATCCACCCGATGTTCTAACAAAACTTCCCGCACTAGACTTTAAACAATAGAATTACGTAGCCGGTTCATTCGAAATCCACCCGTTGTTACAAAGCAAAGGACCTCCAGCAATAGACGTGACGAAATCCACCCGTTGTTTTAGTTACTTAGAACTCCCGGCAATAGACCCTGTGACATTGTTTTCCACCCCCTTAAATAACTTTTTTTTAGTAACGTTGGTTTCAACTGGTTTAATCAAGTCGAACTGCTGAATCCGAATTTCATAAACCAATGGAAAACCAAGCCGTCACTAATTTCCATATTTGGCAGAGTGCGAATGTCCAGTAAGCTTTCAGACCAAAGTCCAACTTGCGTTGTCTTCGGCCGAGACAAACAGGAAATTCACACGCTACCTTGCAAGGCTGGTTGCCTATAATACAGTATGGCACGTGTGTTAACAATATAAAATCCCTACGTGTTACTACATCAAACAGAAATATACAAATTTTATAAGTTAAAATCACAAAAATAAAACAAAACACCAACATGTAATGGAGGGCAGCCAACCATTCATTACAGTATACTCCATTAACATTAGATGGGTTCGAAATTCTCTCACTGTGCATGTTCTGTAAGAATTCCCACTTATTGTGATGTTCCAACATAAAAGGATCCCCATAGCTGAATGTTGATGTATTTGCACGCCAGCTCCTCGCCTGGTAATTGAAATATATTTCAGATACCTTACAATTGAAATATGGTTTCTCATCTTCCTTTGTTATATACTTCAACCAACTCTTACGTGATTTACACGCTTGCACATTAACACTACTTTCATGAAACGAACGTACATAATCACGTTCCTCAACACAAGTAGTTGGTTCATAAACCAAGAAATATGCTTGTAAATGATATTCTCCGTCCTCAGAATGAATAGGGATGAAAATAGGAGAGTGTTTACTGCGCGGTACGACGTTAGCGTGTAATATAAAATTCAGCATAATCTCAGTCTTTAAATGGTTAATCACAAACATATAAAATAGCAAAGAAATATTCGTAAACAGTGTTATTTTTGGTGTAACTTACGATTGAAGGTCGTGCCATGGCTCAGGCAGTTAGTTTCCCGCCTCCTAAGGCGGAGGCCCGTTTTCGATCCCGGGTCAGTCAACGTGGGATTTGTGGTGGACAAAGTGGCACTGGGACAGGGTTTCCCCGAGTATTTCGGTCTTCCCCAGTCAATCTCATTCCATCGGTGCTCAATTACCAGGAAAATGACAACAACAACAATAATAATAATAAGAAGAAGAAGAAGAAGAAGAAGAAGAAGAAGCTTGCAACCGAACTCACGGACGAGTTTTGTTACAGTAGCCCTTAACATACCATCTGCACTACTGGTTGGGCGCCAGTGTTCAGGATGATGGCTAGGTGACTTTCTGCGGCAGAGCGTGAGATCACCCCTAGGGAATGTTTCTTGTGGTGTTTTCAAGGGATCAGCGGAATGTGGTGCTGTGGATCGATGTTAGCCCACACCAAGATACGTAAACACCTTTTACTAGTGGTTATACTCAATTCGCTATCTATTTATTTAAGGTAATGTTCAATACACTCATCCTGCTGACGACACCGCAACTCCTTATCCGCACTGCCCCTATCAACCCTCTTCTCTTCCAAACTTCCCACAGTGACCTTTTCAGTTTCGTAGCCCCAAAACTCCTGTATAGAATAAAACGCCTTCCCTCGCCGGGGTCCTTCCGAGTCTCTCGTCATTCACTTCCCCGCTACCCCCTTTTACAGGCTCATAACGGAACTTCTTTTATCCCCAAAATCCTTCCTAAACAGCAGGTGTTTTATGGTATCCTGCCTAGGGTAGCTTTCCTACGCATTCTTCTACCAAACGTGACTAGGTCTAAAATATGCAAGTAATTCCAAGACTTCCCCCAAATCAGTGTCCGGTTATAAGCTTCATCATGCGGTTGCACAAGAAGCCTTAAGTTTGCTTTGCGTCCGTAGCCTCTGCTGCGGGGTTGTTCTCCACCCAAAAAAAAAAACTTAAAATCATGGTACGGGGTTTTATGTTGTGGCTTTTCCTTCAAATGCTTCAACGTTTTGCCCTCAGCAAGCAGTAAGGCCATCTTATATACACCGTAACGCTGTCAGTCTGTCACACTCCCACATTGAAGTTTCACGGACCGCCACCAAATGGCAGGAAAAGACAAGACAATTTAGTTTGACGGGTGCGCGGATGGTATGTAACAGACGCGACTAATTTGGGTTGCCACTTTAACTGAGTAAAGGTTCGCCGGGCACTAATACGACAGTATAATATACATACGTACTCATTATTCGGTTTTTTTACCATAACTGCGGGCACAACTACGAAATTATAACACACAGGCATATACAGTCTTCAGGTTTCCACGGTAACTACTTAAATGTGCGTGCCTTGCCTGCCCGGATTGCGGGGTTTCCACAGTAACTACGTACATGAACTTTCCTTGCCCCCACGAGTCGCGAGGTTTCAAATGTAACTATGTAAATGGGTGTGTCTTCCCTGCTTGGGCCGTGCGGTTTCCACAGTAACTGCGTACATGAACTTTCCTTGCCCCCACGAGTCGTGAGGTTTCAAATGTAACTAAGTAAATGGGTGTCTTGCCTGCTTGGGCCGTGCGGTTTCCACAGTAACCTGAAGTGTGCCTTGCCCCCACGGGTTGCTGGGATTCCACGGTAAATACGTAAATGTGTATACCTATACTGCCCGGGTCGCCGGGCACCAGCATACTGGTGTATGTAGAATTCATCAGCTGTTGCCAGTAAAGGTAATGGGAATGAATAGTGCATGAGTGAAGTAGCATTGAGGATGACGGATAGTGCGACTTTACCTTGTTTTTAACTTTTTATATTCCAGTTTCACAGCAACCAGAATTTTACTGTGTTCGATTGAATGGTACAATTCTCGTCTCTCAGCAGTGAAACTTGTTCTTGGAATAGATAACGTAGCCTCGGCGTGTTACAGGTGTTTCACAAGCGGTTCTTGAAACCGAGTAGTTCGGTCTTATTCCTCCAGTGGAATATACGGATAGGAGTAAACTGTAGGAAGGCACTGATGTGGTTGGCCTGTACTGAATAGAAGGACGGGTTAAGATCCTGTACGAACTTTACGGTCGCGAACACAGACTGCCAGAGGGCTGGCACGTGAGAGTACACGGGTTCTGTGAAGTGACATGGACCGAACACGAATTTATGGCATGTTAGTAGCACGGACATACTTTCGTTCCGTTTGGGACCTTTAAGGCTGACTCAAACCAAGGCGGTACGCGGGGAGCTTTTCCTTTGTTGGCATGGTGAATTAGATACATTTCCTGTATGGGGCTATATTCGTATCGCTGCTGTAATATGTGCTGTGCATACGCCGACGGTGGATTGTTGGAGCGAATGTATTTTAGAGTGCTCGGTATAGCTTACCGTAAGGCTAGGCCCGTTTGACCAATATATACTACCTGGTAGGTGGCGCGTCTGAGGATATAGGTACCGCTGTTCTCGTAGTCACTGTTCGGAGTATTTCCTGAGTAGGTTGGCGATCCTGTCAGTGGTCCTGTAGGACACTCGTAATGTCTGCTTGTTTGAACAAGTTGCTGATAGCGCGGATGTACGTACGGTCCGAAGTGAGTGTATTTCATTTCCTGTGGGGATCAGTAGAATGCTTGGGCACTTTATCTTGTCTTTCCAGGCGTGTCTTCATTGAGTAACCGTAGTGGGAATCGGTTTACTCCTGCCATGTGTTTGTTTGCCCCTCTTTCTTTTCGCGTCGGCTTTCGCCGTGTGAAGTTTACAGAGCAGGAAATGAAGCAAAACTGTGCAAAATGAAGATATCACACTGTGCTAGTGTGTCTCAAAACGAGCTTTATCATTACCAAGGTTATGTTTATTGTAACTATAATATCTTGAGTGTGAATCAAAAAGCAAACGTTATATATATATTTTTTTTAACCCAGGCGAACGGGAAACCCAACTTTGTGATTACTTGCCTGTTATTGCAAAGGATTAAACGAAAGGGATAAATCTGAAATTCGCATTTCTTGCTATACCTGGTCTGTAGCGACCTTTTCGCACAGTAAGGTTCATCGATTTTAACAAGTCATTAAGAACGCTCATAATTCCCATTCTGAGTGTTTTCGTTTGAACTACCTTCAGTTTGTAGCACAGTTCTGTGGCAGTGTACTCTGCTGCCGTAATTTTTTTTTCCATAATCTCCAGAGGGAGGCCTTGTAAACCTTTTTTGACATTCTGTAAAAATGAAAAAGACTGGACTAGTGTTTGCAGCATTATCAGACCTTTGGATGATGTATACATGAAGAGCCATCAAAACATATATACGTCACACATTTCATCAAAGAGAATAGCTAACACTCAGTACAGTGTTGAAACTTGTTAACCACTTACATATGTTACAGAAACCAAAACAGGATTACTAAAATGATAATTATTGTCGCCATTCCTACGTAAGACAGAAGATTTAATTTATTCAGCATGTTCTCTGCTGAGTTTAGCAGCATTTTAAAGTATTAAGATTTCTTTTGTTTTTATATAGGGAACACTCAACTTTAGTATAGGAAACAGTCAACGGCCAACGTTGTCTGGCACCTCACTTTATTTAGTTAGAGGTTGGAGCGACCGGTTTCGGTCTACTTAAAGACCACTATCAGTCTGTACTTCAAAACCATTAGTATTGGAACTCTACGTATCAAACAAATGAAGGCATTCGCTTTTAGAATAGATTAAAAACATACATGAATGTATATATGTAAAATAACATGATCTAAAAATGTATAAGAGTGGAATAAAGGTAGGTACGTGTAAGAAGTATGCAGATAAACGAGATAAAGGTTAAAATTATGGTTGAACATAAGAGGACATATATAGCATTAACCTTCCGTATTAATGGCACCTACTTGTTTTGTACTTTTAATTTTCGTTTGTTGGTGCTTCGTGGTTGCGGAGCTTGGTGTATTCTTTTCCGGGGTTATTTTTGGTCTTATTATCTTCTAACGCTAGTTAGAATCCAAGCCTGGGTGGAGCTTTCTGTATTCCGTTTCTGTAAAATGATATTGGATGTTAAATAGTAAGGAGCTTTTTGTGATAGATTGGGTTAGTAATGTATGGTGGCAGTTTACTTACTGGGTTATTTCCTGTGCGTCTGTGGAGCAGGTAGTGTTACACATCCGTGCTGAATATACGGGTCCTCAGATGGAGTCTGTACTGTGTTTGGCCTCGTGGTTTATGGTCAGCTGAACTGGTATTTCTTATGGTCGAGTATTTATATGAGGGTACTACGTTAGTCTGCATTTGGTCGAGTATTTATATGAGGGTACTACGTTAGTGTGCATTTGGTCGAGTATTTATATGAGGGTACTACGTTAGTGTGCATTTGGTCGAGTATCTATATGAGGGTACTACGTTAGTGTGCATTTGGTCGAGTATTTATATGAGGGTACTACGTTAGTCTGCATTTGTCTCCTTTTCTATGGTAGTTTCGAACATGTTATTGTATCTGACGGTACGTTTATCGTTAAGCTGATTATTATCTCTTGTCTCTTGGTATATGTAAAGTTTTTCCACTGTGTCCAGGTGTTTACCTTTCTTATCGTAATATTGGACCGAGATAATGTTTATCTTTCCAAATTCGTGGCCTGTTTCCAAGACGTGTTGCGCAAATTTTGGATTGTAATTGTTATATTTGAAGGATTGGAAATGTTCTTTGAACTTTTTTCGAAATTACGGCCATACTGAAAACCGTTTGTTGTTGGTATGAAATGCGCTGCTTACACGAGCGACAGACTTACAATGTGGGGCAATATGGCGGCCTTTCCCCACTCGCCCTCCACCGTTACAAGGACGATGCCGGAGTAACGGATAAGGGGGAGATGTGCCGTACCAGTGCGGATCGGCTACGTCATGATGGTTGTCGTAGTGACGTGGCGTCTGGCTCATTGTGGAGGTGTGTATCAGCGCTGCAGTCCATATCGGCGGCAATTTTGAGGAAGGCGGCGAACTGGTCGCCCCCTTGCGCCCTGGATCGGGCCTCGAACATGAAGTGTTCAAGGCTGTTATGTAATCAGCCTGCCTGTTACAGGGGCCCGGAAGGCCTTGACGTGGCGCCACGTGCTTTCAGGTGTGTTTGTGTGTGCGCCCGTGCGCAAGTGAACGAAGCCGATGGAGTGGTTTACGGTTTGGTGCGTGTAACCAAGCCGTCCTTGCGATTAGGTTCGGTGTACCGGTCAGGTCATATCAAGACTACACGTGTTACGCGTCACCTTGCTACGAAGAAGCCCCACGTCCTTCAGGAACTGCACACCCACCTCGTCGCTGAATAAGAACGTGAGGAACAGCTCGTTAGCAGCGCCGTCCTTGCCAGGTGCCGCTCGCCCATATGATGTTGCCGGCACATACGGCATATTAATCAGCCGGCGCTGGTATTCACTGATGACGGTGCTAATGGCATCCACCATTGTTCACACTATACAAACCACGGCACCAAACACACACACCTTCCACCACCGTTGCAGTTCCACAACAGAATGCCCGGCAGTTTGCACGAAACCGCGCGCTGTGTGGCAGCGCGCGTACTAACAGGTGGGAGGGGGCGGCCTGTATTACACGATCAACAGAAAGTTTGGAAAAATACTTCGGAGCGTGATGTGGTATCTGTCGCAATACCTTTCTATGAGAAAGTCATTTTATGAAATATAACCCCATGCTCATACAGTTATCAATGAACCGTGGAACTAAACCACTCTGTGGTAATACACGTCATGCACAAGTTAACTTCATAGACGTGGGTCACTGATGCATGCAAGCGAATGTTTTCTAGCAGCTACAAAAAATATGTTAACTAAACTTAAGTAAGGCCTTATAAGTTACGTGTCACCCCCCTACCACGAAATCCTTCCAAAGATCCTTAACCGAGACATGTAAGCTATTGTCCTCGGTTCTCAAATCTTGCAACACACTTTTAATAACGTATTAAAAATGCTAATAACTTTTTACACACCAAATGAAATTCCTTTCTAGTTACGCCAAATTAAAATGCCGAAAAGCTGGAAAGGAGGAATAAACACAATTGAAATTTTCAAGTACGTTCTGAAGTAGAGCCACAAACTTAGTGCGGTGGGGCGCCATCTTGTTGGAAGTAAACTCGATCATTCCCAAAAAGTGTACGAATTGCAGGTAAAATGGATGTGCGTAGCGTGTCTAGGTACACTTGACCAGTAACGGTACCTTAAAAAAAGAATGGTCCCAATTAGTCCCCTTTAATGACAGTCCACACCAGACGTTAAGGTCGGATAAATTGACTTTTTCCACATGAACGTTTGGGTTTTCTGGATCCCAATACACACAATTATATCGGTTCACTGTTCCGCTCCATTTAAACTGTGCTTCATCAGACCAAACAATTTTCCCCACAAACTCCTCATCCCCTCGTACCATGTTTTGGAACCACTCGCAATACTGCACCCTTCGATCAGGGTCGTCTTCATTCAGTGCATGTAACAATCTTGGGATGAAAACTTTCCATCTTGCTGTTTTAAGAATGCGCCGTGCGTTTGTTCTGCTAACTCCTGTCTCACGTGCACATTGTTTGGTAGATTTCTGTGGCGAGCGTGTAAACTGTTCCAACACCTTAGCAGAAGAAGCAGGACTTGTTACTGTGCGAGGCCTCCCGGATCTTCCCTTGTGCACATCACACACAGTAGCATGCGTCTCAAACGTATCACGAATGCGTGCAATTGTTAGGCGTGTTGGAGGTTCTGTTGCATACTCACGCCTCCATTGTCGTACTTCCACAACGTTCTCGAATTTCAAATACCACTTGAAAATGGTCTCGCGCTCCTCAAACGACAGTCGTGCTTCCGCCATTTTCTTTGACTGTCCTGCCTGTCGCATGGTGACGCTAGCATTCATTTAATTAACGCCATATTTTTATCGAACGTGCTACTACACACTGCTACCTAATTCAGTTCAACTTCGAAGAGTAATACATAGATAAGATCTCTTAAAATGTATACATTTTTTAGCACCCCCTGTATACAGGATGCATAAGTGAAAAGCATGTATTTCAATTGGATTTTATTTCATACTTATCTAATAAATACACTAAGGTGAAGGGACTCAATTTTTGATTAATGTTTTTCAACCATTCACATCGTTTCCACTTTGTTTCATTTCGAAAAGGAGACGTGTTTCTAGTTACTGTTACTGGTGTCCTAGCTATCTGAGCAACAGATTTGTACTTTGCTTGATCCGATAGCGGATCACCTGCAAACAACATCAGTAACTTATCTGCAAAGCTTTCTTCAAAATTTGGTTCGTTGTAAAACAACACGCTTATTGAAACAATTGCCAAGAGAAAAATTTGTGTTCTTATTTGAATTTTGAATTTGTCCTGTTGAACCCATGAAAATAAGTACAGGATCGAAAAACCAATTCTTCCCCGCACTAGGAGGACTTATCACTTCTAATGCTTTCTTCTTCTTTGTTTCTCTGTTCAACATAGTTGCAGGATTGTTCAGAAAGTCTTTCATAGCATCCTCATTCCCTTCAAATTGGTACATTAGCAATAGTGAGGGATTCTAAATCTGACATATATTGAAGACGTAGTGCCTTCATATATTTACTACGCCAAAAGACATCACTGCCTTGACTTAGTCATATACACTTTAGATCACGAAGCGACATGTGTGTTACCTCTGAAGATATGACATCACATATGTCTCGGAAGGTACTGTCAACTGTTCTGATAAGCGCGAAAGGACTGTCAAGCCAAATACTACTACTAGCAATACTATCGGTTGGAACATGTAAATTATTTTTCACAAACCGGTAAAGGGAGTCTCCATTTACTTTTTTCCCCCAGTGATGTCCTCCTTGGTCCAGCATCTCCGCCACTCCTACCAGCAACATGTGTTGAATTAATCCATGGAGCGCGCTTTTCTCGTCCAGGTGGCAGGTGGTCGTTGCTACGCTTTCGTATGCTTGTCCTTGTCGGGGATTCCAACAATGTCGCTGGACTTCCAACAGCGAAGGCAAATCTGGTATGGTTTGGGTTGTGTTTTTAAGGAGCAGATACTCGATTTGTCTCCGTTCCGACATGAGATATATTAGCTGACCAATGACGATGTCTGCGGTCCAGTCGTAGCGCCACAGGCGCTTTGAAATAACTGAAGAGGACCGCAGGATCGAACCCAGTTGTGCCTGCTCGAACCATGGTGGAATTTGCAGTCGTGTATGAAGTGGATGTGTCCTTTGAAGCCAGGACGTTTCTCGATGTGGGTTGCGATGATGCGTATTCCTGGGACCGCCCGATCAGGTCTAATTCGCGAGAGTCTTGCAAGAATGTCGTGATATGATTGACGGTTCTGCAACATGTGGCATTAACGATAACGGTTTCATCTTTGCAGCCGTTGACCAAAGACTGAATAATTTGGAACGTGGCATCCACGTCCATGCGTCGAATTCTTCCACCTGTTGCTTGTGAACATACTTTGTTGGTAGGCTGCTGATCACATGTAGTGTCACTTGATACAGAATCTTGACTTGCTCTTGGCAACGCTCGTCCGTCGCAAATTCCTTTGCCATGTCCAAGATTCGAAGCAACTCCTCCGGGTCCGAAATGCGAATCCCAAACAACAGCCGATTCAGGCGCTGCTGAATACTTACTATGCTCGTTGGAGATATCTCCGATGGACGTGTCCTCTCCATCGAGTCTTCGCAGGAGTCGGTGAATCTTCCACTGTCAGCTTCTTCCTCGCAGGAGAAGTAGATGTTTCGTCCGCCATTTCGCAGCCGACTTCGTCTTCTGACGCTGTAGTAGGTTGAGGTACTTAACATGCAGAATACATCTTTCTCTTACGACAACCACCACTCGACAAATGACTGTATAAACAACAGCATGCTGAATATATACAATAACTGGTTTCCAGTATTGAACAAATTGCTGCAAATGACATACAAACACTCCCTGCTGTAACGCATATCAACTGTTTATTCTTTCTTATCTTATCTAACGGGCGCCACATAGCCGCCGCGTACGCGCCTTGCAACAAATAAGGCCTGACTGGATGCTTGGTCAAAAGTTCTAGAAAACTTTTCCGCCTCTTCCTCCCCAGTCTCCATGTTCGTAGTTGGCGCCCGCCCGCACGTCGGTAGGTAGGGTCGATGCAAACCATGACCGACCGGCACTATGTTTTTGAGCACCACACTTCACCGTTTTTGCTCTAACCTATGAAGCCTACTCCCCGAAAATACCGCACATTGGTCTGCAGTTGCTTCGGACTTTCAAAGCCAATCCCCAAATCCGATACGGTTATTTAAATTGATGTGCAAGCGATCGGTGCTCATATACGAAATATATAATGTGCAGGGTAGTCAGTGACATTAAACACCAGTGTAGACCAGTGGCTTGATGTGTGCAGTTTCTAAAATATGACACTTCCTTATTAGTTCAGTCTTCTTCTGCTAGGGGCAGCACTATAACAACTGGATGACCAGGAGTTAAGTGTTCCTCGCTTATTTTTTGTAGTGCACCAGGCTATAATCAGGAGGGGTAATTTGCAGACCCATAAACTGTATACGGAAATAGGGTAACAAAAGTAAGAATGAAATCAAACATGGCTAGGCGAGACTTAAGTTTCTGAGAAGTATAGCAACTTTTGTGCCCGGTCATACCGAATTATTCAGTACCAAAGAAAAGTGTTATCATTGTCGCAGATTTTGGAAATGTGTGTGTTGCCATCTCACAACAGCTGTAACTTCTCTGTGTATGTTCAGTTGTATCGTCGCTTTGCCGATTGATCTCACATTTGTTAAGTGGCTGTTCGATTCACTGAGTACATGTCGGACAGTTAGGCAGCCCGTTCTGTAATGCTAATATATGTAAGTTGTCAGTGCTACATATTTTTAAGGTGTGACATGAATGATGTAGTGGAGTATATCCGTAACTTAGCGGGTGGGTACCACACTGCTAGCTCTGTCGTGACGGAGGGCTTTTTATCGGAGATTCAGGTAGTTGATGTCACAAATGCGTCTCCTCGTAACTGCGAATAATCTTTGTAGTGCCACGGGACTGGGATAGATGTTTCTGTCAGCTGTTCAAATAACTGAGTTAAGGACTAGCAGTTTACTAACAACAACGCTTTGCATTTACAAATGCGCTTATTTACGCCCTAGTTAAAGTAACCAATTTCTAATTACACACAGTTTACGCGTAATTCAGGTTTTACGAGTGTGCCGCACCTTTGTCACAGTAACTATTTCCACTTCTACACGAGTTAGTAAATCTAGCGTAACATGATTCTGGTTCTAGATGCTCACAAATTTTGGAATTTAAACAGTTTAATTTTTTACACGAACCAAAAGAGCTCCAGCATACATAAAAAGACTGGCAATCACAAATGCACTTTTCATAAGAATTCACCGTGTTAATTTTAAAGAGCAGGAAATGACGCAAAACCGTGAGAAACGAAGTCATCACAATGTGCTAGTATGTCTATCAATACAAGCTTAATCACTGCGGAGGTTATGTCTGTTGCTACCTGTGATATCTTGAGTGTGACTCAAAAACCAAGCATTTTATGTTGTTTTTTCACCCAGGAGAATAGAAACCCCAACTCCGTAATTACTTGCTATATCTTGGAAAGTATTAAAATTAAACGGGTGGATGTGAAATTTGGATCTCTTGCTGTACCTGACGTGCTTCCAGAAGGGTTTAAGGCATCTTATGGGCCTTGATGTTCGTGTTCTAATTCGTATACCTCTCTTAAGTAAGATTTTCCATAATTTAAGGCTTTCTGCAGCTGTCCGCAGACAGCACGCTTAAATATCACAAAAGACGTTTATGTTGTTGACAGCGTATTTAACACCGTAAATACATCTTTCTATATATTCATTGTAATGCGAGGGTTTGGTAGCGAAGACTGATGCGGATCGAATCGGCTCGTGTTAACCCGTAAGTTACAACTGTCGCCTGTAGGTGGCATATTTCAAGCGCATATAAAGGAAAAGTGTGGAGTGATTTTTGAACAGCAGACTTCCTTTGATTTTGCACTAACCTATGCAGCGCATTCCGCGAAAATACCTCATATTAGTCCGCAGGTGCACACTAATAACGTGGTATTGTACTGTAATGCTGTAATAAGTAGTGAAGGAAATACATGCACGAGGTCCATGTGGCTTCCTGTTAAAGACAAATTTGGTTTTCATGAACGTGAAAGACGCATGCCACTAGGGATGTATTTTGGTCTGCAGGATATACCTTCAATCGCTGCTAGTAATGTTAAGGTTAAATATCAGGACGGACGGGTGTTTTTGGCGCTTGACTGGGAATTGACTATGTATGCAAATTTCAGTGCCTTCACTCGTGGCTCTGAAACAAATGTGTATACTAATGCAATTTATGAGGAAAGAGTTTCTGGTATGTTATTGTCACACAGGACACAGATTTGTATACGGAAAGCCGTACATTCAAGGTTAATTGTTCTTTACTTCGTACCTCTTCATTAAATGTACAAAGAATAATGGGTCCAATCTTTTTGTTACATGTTCCAGCATGTCACATGTTTTCCATCTGTACCTGAACGTCCTTTCACTCCATGTCTTGTCACGACTGAAATTTGCTTACAAGTCACTGATTCGTGTGCATACAGTTTGAGCAATACTCCATTATTTTTCTTTATCACTGATGGGGTCACCAGGAAATAACATCAGCAGTTTTCACGGAAACGTTCTTCAAAATTGGGTTCACTGAAATACAAAACACGTTTATTAAAGCAATTGTCCAGTGGAAACTGACAAGTTTTCTTTGCATTCATTATTTGCCAGTGACTGCCCATAAATATTAAAATAGGGTTAAAAAAAGTAGTTTTAACCAGCACTGGGGGGCTTTCAACTTCCAATGCATTCATCTTCTTAGTTTCTCTGTTTAGTATCATACATAGTCAGAAATTGCTTCACCTGTTCTTCACTGCCATTGAATTGAAACCCTAGAAACTGATTAGTTACGTTAACACTTTCCTGTACTGAGTAAGTTTCTAACTCGAGGCGTTTATTTTCCTCTGAACGGTAAAGGAACTCTTCACCCATACTAATTCAAAAATTCTCATATTCAGCTATTGTCATGTTACTATTTCACTATAAATGACATCACAAAGATCACGAAATGTGGGACCGCTCTTCCTAATAGTAGCAAATGGTGATCGCAGCAACACTTCAGATCTGACTATACTATCTAATTGCCTGTTGAAATATGATTTCATAAAATAATACAAATCATTTTTGAAAGAATCACTCATGGCCTCTCCCATTCCTGAGCACCTGCCTCCATGACTTCGTGCACTGCTACATTGAGTAGCTGATGAATTTATCCATGCACGTGGTTTTTGCTGTCTGGGCGAAGATTGGCACTGGCGTAGGTATGTGAATAGTTCTCCCTTCATATCTTCTGTACGTCAACAACGTATCACGATCTGGAATGGCTTCTCTTATGTCTTCAAGGAACAATTGTGTGATTTCTCGCCCATCCGACCTGAGATAAAGCAGCTCACTTGACACAAGGTCGCTGTTGCATTCATGCCTCCAAATCGTGCCCTTAGGGAATCGTACATAGGGTTCGCAACGGAGGAAGGAACAACGGCAGAATCCGTGGTTCTTGGAACAATCATGAATGATGTAAACGTGTTCACTTGAGTCTGATCCTGCGTGTTCGAAGTGGATGGTAGCAATTCGTAATGTTGGCCCTCTATTTTGTCCAGTGCTGCACAGGTGTTCAAGTATTGAGTTAAGTTATCGCCTGTTTCTCAACAGGCTGCCACTTCGAACCACTTCTCGCTTACGAACTGCAGTTGAAATTCATTTTCCTTTATTTGTGTTGCTGATATGGGTTCACCCATATCAGTTGTGGCTCGTACTGAACGTTCTCTTGCATCATTTGCCCCGTGGCGTCTGCCTGTACTGTAGGGGTCTCCCACATGTCTGTTGAGGTGCCGTATCCGTTAGAACCACACCATACCGGGCACCTGGAGCATGGGCTGCTGCAGGCCCTGCCCATAGTCCGCACCATATTGAAAGCGGGCCACCACATCTGCTGTCTGATGTTCTTCGGGACAAAGACTTGTTCTATTCACGAAATTTTAACTCTGACATACTCTCCAAGAGACATAGTGATGAGCAGAAACTTAATTGGGACTGCCTATGCTCTCAACATGCTTATTCCCGTCCGGTGGTTCCACCGTCTGTGATGCACTCAGTGGTCGGGCACCCACTGTTTACTGGCCAGGTGCCATGTGCTTATGTACTGAACTCTGCAGCCTCAACGTGGTGCATAGGCTACTGCAGCGTATGCTTTACTTGGTATTCTCATAGTGGGCCTGTGGCTTCACTGTTTCTGATGCTTTCTGTTCGTCTGAACATGATAACATGTTCTGCTGATGAGAATTTACGTAAAAGGATAACTTCGATATAGAATGTGAAGGGCAAAGTCCCGGGGGCAATCGACATACTCAGAACTGTTCGTTGTTGGTATGCAATGCGCTGCTTACACGAGTATCGGAGCAGATTTACAATGTGGGGAAGTGTGGCGCATTTCCTCCTCCCTCCACCAGCGTTATCCAGTGGCTACTGGAATAACGGCGGAGGGGGTAGATGTGTGTCGTACCTGGGCGGAGCGGCGAGGTCACGAAGGCTGTCGTTGACGACAAACTCACGTGGCGCCCGGCTCATCCTGGATGGTTGCAACGACGCTCCAGCCGGTGTCAACGATAATATCCAGGAATGCGGTAAACTGGTCAACCGTTTGCGCCCGGCATCTGGTTTGGAACATGAAGTGGGCGAGGCTGTATATGTAATCAATCAGCCTGGCAGTTGTATGGTTGAGGAAGGCCTTGACGAGTCGCCGCGTGCTTTCAATAATGTTGGTATGTGTGCCCGTGCGCAAGTCAACGAAGCCGATGGAATGATTGACGGTTTGGTGCGCGTAACCACGTGCATCGTGATTCCGGTACGCCACCCAGCAATCACTGATGATGTTAGTGCCGGGTTCGATCCAGGGAGTAACAATATCCATCAAGGTGTCAGCCGGAACAGATTTACAATGGGGGGGGGGGGGGAATATGGCGGCCTTTTCCACTCCCCTGTCTTTGTCTGTTAAACCAGTCATGGTGCAACGGTCGGGGGAGGGGGAGATGTGTCGTACCTGGGCGGAGCGACGACGTCAGGTTTCCGGTCGTGTATGTAGTCACGTGTCGTTCGGCTCGTGTAGGGGTGTAACAGCGCTCCAGTCCGTGTCGGCGGCAATTTTGAGGAAGGCGGTGAACTGGTCGCCCCCTTTCGCCCTGGATCGGGCCTCGAACATGAAGTGTGCAAGGCTGTTATGTAATCAGCCTGCCTGTTACAGGGGCTCGGAAGGCCTTGACGTGGCGCCACGTGCTTTCAGGTGTGTTTGTGTGTGCGCCCGTGCGCAAGTGAACGAAGCCGATGGAGTGGTTTACGGTTTGGTGCGTGTAACCAAGCCGTCCTTGCGATTAGGTTCGGCGTACCGGTCAGGTCATATCAAGACCACACGTGTTACGCGTCACCTTGCTACGAAGAAGCCCCACGTCCTTCAGGAACTGCACACCCACCTCGTCGCTGAATAAGAACGTGAGGAACAACTCGTTAGCAGCGCCGTCCTTGCCAGGTGCCGCTCGCCCATATGATGTTGCCGGCACATACGGCATATTAATCAGCCGGCGCTGGTATTCACTGATGACGGTGCTAATGGCATCCACCATTGTTCACACTATACAAACCACAGCACCAAACACACAGACCTTCCACCACCGTTGCAGTTCCACAACAGAATGCCCGGCAGTTTGCACGAAACCGCGCGCTGTGTGGTAGCGCGCGTACTAACAGGTGGGACGGGGACGGCCTGTATTACACGATCAACAGAAAGTTTGGAAAAATACTTCGGAGCGTGATGTGGCATCTGTCGCACTATCTTTGTGAGAGAAAGTCATTTTATGAAATATAACCCCATGCTCATACAGTTAATAACATTTCTGCATAGTAGATAGCGAGGTCGTGTGGGCGGTTGCAAAAACGATCTTACTAATTTTACAGTACGAGCTGCATGAAATGGTGTACAGTACAGAACGTAAATACTACACTAAGTGAAAGAAATTTGTAATAATAAAGCAAAAGCTGTTAGTGGAATTGAAGAGGGATATACTACTAATGATACCAAGAAGAAAGTATGTGGATTAAGAAAGTAATAATTATCTGGAAGAAGAAGGTACGTAAATAATTTTAAACTTCAGGAGCTCTTTAAGGCTGTGGTCCGGTGGTGTGTTATACCGTACTATGTGAAGCGCACGGAATAAGGCGTGTAAGTGAAGGGGGAGATTAGGCTTAACTGTGGTGGACGGTATGATGACGCAGGATGTGGTGCGGTAAGAAGTGGCGTGGCGGTTGGATCCTGATGGAGGGGAGGCGATACACTCCAGTCCATGTTCGCGAGGTCGATGAAGTTAGTGAACTGGTCGACTTTTCATACCGACACTGCGCCATGAAAATATATTGTGCCTGATAGTAAACATAGTCTCCAATCTGGTTGTACGGATTGAGGTAAGCCTTGACATGACGCCACGTACCCTCAATAGTGTTAGTGTGAGCGCCAGTATGCTCATCCACGAAGGAGATGGAATGATTGACAGTGAGGTGTACGCACCAGGGCATTTGCGAACCGCACTTATGGCACACCATGGCGCTGCGAAGAAGCTCAAACTGATGGGCGAGAAGGGTCCCTGTTGAAAGCTGGAAGGCCCCTGGTGCGTTGTTTGTGGTATTGGCCGCAAACGATCTCTCTCTTTCCCTGGTGCAAACAGGGCACTGTAATTTGATTATTACAGTGCACCTAAAGCGTGGGTAGGAATCTTAACTAGTTAAAATGGCTACTGCTGCTGTTGGCGCCCAACCTGCGTGGTTAACCCACGAAGGTTTAACCAACATGGCGTCATCCACACAAAAACACTTAATGTTTCTAAAGCATGTATGACTAAAAGCCGCTGGTTTGTAGATTTTGAATATTATATTTAATGTATGTAATATTAATCCTTTGGTGTAAATTCCACTGGTATTCACTAATGCACTAATCACACTTCTTATAATACACTTCTGTTCTTGATTAAACTTATAATATTGTGTAACTGTTAATGTGATTTAGGACAACCACGCATTTGGCTACTGTTAATGTGGTTTAAGACAACCACCCATTGTTCCTTTGGCCTTGTGCCACCACACGTCTTCAACACACCACGGGTTGACTCAGACTATTACACAGAGAGTTACACTTTCTAATTCTTCTTGTGACTACACTTAATGCTTTGCCACCGTTAATGTGGTTTAGGACAACCACCCATCGTGTTTTTGGCCTTGTGCCACGGTTGGCATCCAACCTGCATGGGTTAACTTACGAGGTCTTCACCAACATGCCATCATTCACACAGGAACATTTGATGCTTCTACAAGCGTGAATTACCAAAAAATGCCGCTGGTTTGTAAATTTAACTTCTGATTTTAATGTAACTGAATGTTAATCCTTTGGGTTTATTTACTAACTAACTAACTAACTCCATGGAGCAGAGGCCTTCTTGAGAAGCTAACAGTTTATCAGCTAGTCAAGAAATTCCCCGCATTTTATGGAACCCGAAGGTTCATTACCGCATTCACAAGAGCCCGCCACCTGTCCCTATCCTGAGCCAGATCAATCCAGTTCATGTCCTCCCATCCCACTTCCCGAATGTCCATCTTAATATTATCCTCCCATCTACGCCTGGGTCTCCCAAGTGGTCGCCTTCCCTCGGGTCTCCCCACCAAAATCCGGTATGCACCTCTCTCCTCCCCCATACGTGCCACATGCCCCGCCCATCTCAGTCTTCTCGACTTGATCACCCGAACAATATTTGGTGATGAGTACAGGTCATTAAGTTCCTCGTTATGTAGTCCTCTCCACTCCCCTGTCGCCTCGTCCCTCTTAGGCCCAAATATCCTCCTCAGCACCCTATTCTCGAACACCCTCAGTCTTTGTTCCTCCCTCAGTGTGAGAGACCAAGTTTCGCATCCATACAGAACAACAGGTAAAATTATAGTTCTGTATACCCTAATCTTTGTGTTTTTGGATAGCAACCTGGAAGACAAAAGATTCTGCACCGAATGATAGCAAGCATTCCCCGACTTCAATCTGCTCTTAATTTCTTCATGAATGCAGTTTCGATTCGTTAGGGTTGCTCCCAAATATTTGAATTCTTCCACCCTTTCAAAGGATTTATTATCTATATTTATGTTGTGATTGTGTCCTGCATTCTGATTTCGAGACATGACCATGTACTTAGTTTTCTCAGCATTTACTTCTAGACCAATCTCCTTACTAGCAATAATTAAATCTTCTGCATTTTTCTTTATGCTATGTACGCTTCCGCCCAATATATTAACATCATCAGCATAAACCAGAAGCTGATGTGTACCATTCAATTTCAAGCCCTCCTGGTTTGCCTGAACCCTCCTAATGGCATATTCTAAAGCAAAGTTGAAAAGCAATGGCGACAGAGCATCTCCTTGTTTCAAGCCATTCTTAATAGGGAACGTGTCAGACAGATGTTTGCCTACCCGAACTCTGCTATATGTTTCACTTAGGCACATTTTTATTAACCTTACTAGTTTCATGGGGATACCGAACTCAATGAGAATATTATACAAGACCTCCCTCCTAACTGAATCATAGGCTTTCTTGAAGTCTATAAATAGCTGATGAACTGCCTCATTGTATTCCCATTTTTTCTCAAGTATTTGACGAATGCTGAATATATGATCAGTGGTTGACCTGTTACGTCGAAATCCACACTGATGATCCCCAATAATTTCCTCTGCATATGGAGTTAACCTTGACAAAAGGATGTTGGATAGAATTTTGTACGTAGTCGACAAAAGTGATATGCCTCGATAATTATTGCAATCTGTCTTATCACCCTTCTTATAAATAGGCACAATGACTGACTCCTTCCATTCCTCAGGCAATTCCTCCTTATTCCAAATAGAAATAATAAGTTTATGGATTTCAGACCGAATAATCCTACCCCCTGCTTTAATCAATTCTGCTGGAATCTGATCAATACCTGGTGATTTGTGGCTTTTTAGTTTTCCAATAGCCATCTCAACCTCAATGGCACTGGGCTCAGGCACTAGTGGCTCTGCTGTGTGTACTTCAATCTGCCTAACATCGTTAACCCCGTGTATATTCAACAGCTGGGAGAAATGATTCCTCCACCTAGCCAAAATACTGTGGGAGTCTGCAACCAGGTCACCCTTCTCATCCTTTACTACATTACTTCTAGGCTGGTACCCCCTCTTAAACTCACTGATACCCCTATACAAGTCTCTTATATTCTTCTTCTTACTGTTTGTTTCAATTTCATTAATTTTAGCTTTCAGATATTCCTTCTTTTTGTGCCTGAAATGTCTACTAGCTTCACGTCTTACGTTGTGCAGATTATCTCCATTATTTTGGTTTGGATTCTGTAACCACTGAATTTTAGCCTGCTTCCTTTTATCTAAAAATTCTGCACATTCTGCATCAAACCATGGTTTATGCTGCTTCCGTTCGTGTAGACCTAGACTCTCTTGAGCCGAGATTTTGATATTCTCTTTAATGTTTTCCCAAGCCCTATTCATGTCCTCACTAACATTTAAGTTTTCCAGAGCTGCAAACCTGTTTGAGATCTTAAGCTGATACTGTTTCCTAGCCTCTAGTTCACTTAGCTTCTTGAGATTAAATCTCTCTACATCAAACTTCTGTGCTGCTTGTTTACTTACTGCCAGTCTTTCCCTAACTTTCGCAACCACCAGATAGTGATCAGTATCACAGGCAGCTCCCCTGAAAGATCGCACATCGAGTATACTGGAATGCCGTCTCCTATCTATCAATATGTGATCGATCTGATTGTGAGTCTTCCCATCAGGAGAGG
The DNA here is from genome assembly GCA_013340265.1 of Coptotermes formosanus. Lineage (NCBI taxonomy): Eukaryota > Metazoa > Arthropoda > Insecta > Blattodea > Rhinotermitidae > Coptotermes > Coptotermes formosanus. The sequence continues at coordinate 118,992 of BLKM01000165.1, read as the reverse complement.
TCCAGGTGTATTTATGAATATTTCGGTGCGCAAACATAGTGCTCTTAACAACTAGATTCTTTGATGTGGCAAAGTTTACTACTCTAACACCATTATCGTTGCTATCCTGATGTAAACTCTCATTCCCAATAGTCGGCTTGAAAATATCCTCTCTCCCCACTTTTGCATTAAAATCTCCTAACAGAATTTTCATATGGTATTTAGGAAAATGATCAAAAACCCCTTCTAATTCCTCATAGAAGCTGTCCTTTGAATCATCACCCTTCTCTTCCGTTGGTGCATGCGCATTCAGAACAATGATATTACACCAGCGGCCTCTCAGCACTATGTATGACATCCTAGCACTAACAAACTCCACTCTCTTGATTGCTGATACCATTCTCTAGTGCACAAAAAAACCTGTTCCCAATTGATGATTTTCCTGCCCTTTGCCATAGAAAAAAGTATACTCCCCGGCTCTTACAGTCCCTTCTTTGTCCCACCTAACCTCCTGTACACCCACTAAATCTAACTTGTACTTAGCTAATTCCCTGGCCACTGTCATAAGTGACCCTGGCCTATACATGCTCACAAATACTAATCAATCTTCTGTATACTGTTTTTTGTCTTTGATACACTTAATTAGATTCACTGTTCCAACAATTATTACACAATGTTATTGGTGTTCAGAAAAACCACCATGTGCCCTTATGGCCCTTGTGGTTTAGTACAAACATGTTTTATGACACTGTTTGTGGCTTAGTACATCTATGACGGCACTGTTGGTCGACGACACACAGCAGCATGTCTGCACGCGACCAATGTCTAACTCCGAGTGTCCTAAGCCAACGCTTGCATGCCTAATCACGCGCTCAGGGTGTGGGTCGCGTCATGCGATGCTCGCTAGATTGGTCAGTGTCGCCATCTTATGCAACACCAACCCTTACAAAACGTACGTTTCAAATTCAAAAATAATATTAACACAGGTCTGTTCTTCCGCCTTAACAGCCGCCACATGTCCTTATTATATAGAGGTATAACTCATAGTGATAGAAGCCACGCTGGCACTGAAGCCGCGTCCCCGCATCACCTGCTCAGGGTGAACTACATTCTGACGCGCGCTTGAATGGTCAGTGATGCAATCATATGCAATACCAACCACCCTAAACGGACATGTACATTTGAAAGTTGAAAAAAAATAATTTTCACTACAAAAGTCTGTTCTGCCGCCTTAACAGCTACAAAAATATGTGGGTAGCAAATTTAGTTGAGCCTTGGAAAAGGGATAGCAACAGTGTACCAGGTAATGAATTCTTTGAGTCAGTAGAAGAGGCAGCCGAGATGGGTAGGCTGACCTCGAAGGATAAAGTAAGGTTGGCAAGACTGAAATTGAGAGGAGTAGCGAGAGCTTTTTATTCAGCACAGCCGCAGCTGAAGGGGGATGATGTGACTTACGACGATTTTCGAAAAGCTTTTGTGAATCAGTTTAAGGATAAGCACACAGATCAGTATAATTACGCCAGGGTACAAAATGCAGTGGGGGATAAGAATGAGGGGCCCGAAGCATTTCTGGATCGTCTTCGAAAATGGTGTCAGCGGACGATCCGAAGTAGTAGTAACCCGGTAGAGCAGGCAGTGATAAATCGGGAGGCAGGCAGACGACTCCTAGCTGTTTTCATAAACGGACCTACAGGTGTACCGGGACGGCAGGTGAAGTTGCAGATGCCGGATACAATTGATAGAGCACTGCAGATGGCCATCATAGCGACGAACGGCGAAATGTAAGGTCGGGCGTCGCAACGTGCGGACCGGGGGGGGGGGGGGTGAATAAACGAGTGTTGGCGGTAGGAGGCAGCAGCGAGAAACTACAGTACAGGAAAGATGATAGACCCCGGGGAAAATTCCAATGGAGTGGAAATCGAGGTGACTACAACCACAGTGGGGTAGGTCACAGTACTCGGGGTATGGGAGTTGATGGGACTCGCTCCCGCCGGACTTCTGCGGGACGGCCTCAGTTGCCAACCGTGGAAGGGGGTGCGGCATCAGGGCCGAAGAACGGTGGCGACCGTTACGCGCCGCGACCACAGGGCATTCAGTGTTTTAATTGCGGGCTGGTGGGACACACCCGGAGGGAGTGTCCGCGAGGGCAAAATTAGGAACTCAAACGGGATAGGGAGAACGAATACGACCCCGTCGTCCTACCCGAAGTGAAGCCTTACACAGACAGCCGCATTGCGCAGTCGACAGTAGAGGGGTTGGTGACGGCACCTGCTGACAATAGAGATAGGGGGAGAGGAATTTTGGTTCATGGTAGACACCGATGCCATGGTTTCGTTGATACGGCCCGGAGTATGTTATGCGCAAGTGCGAGCAAGTGATGTACAGGCTAGGCGTGTGACAGGCACACAATTAGATATTTATGGGGAACAACTAGTTGAATTTACTGTTCTGCATAAGGATCATTATATGACCTTTAGTCATACATTTGTAGTGAGCCCTTTAAAACGCTGTAGCTCTGGCATTCTTGGTATGGATTTCTTGCAGCAGGTGGCAGCCGAAATCAGTCTAACCTCCCGTTCACTTATCATAGACCGTTATTTCTTCCCGCTGACATTGGGAATCAGGGGGTCTTGAAAGACCAGCGTCGGGCCAACGAGGGTACAGAGATACTCGGGATTCACAGTCGAGAGGAGGGGAGCGAGGGAACTGTGGAGGACTGGGTTGGTACTGTAGAGCTCGCAGGGACTGTGACGGTACCCCCGTTTCTGTGAGAATAGTGCGGTGTCGAGTCGTTAGACGTGGCGACTCGGCGGATATTAAAGTCCCTCGGAATCAAGTTGTGGTAGTGGACCCTTAGTGTCTGCCTTGTATTTATATGGCGCGGTTAGTAGCTGCGCTGTAAGTATGTGAGAAAATGAGTTCATCTGATGCCCGCGGATCGGATCCGTTGGTCGAAAAATCTCCATTGGTGGTTTCAGTCCCTCCCCAGTTGAAAGGCGTCGCCAGTAGTGACGGAAGAAGTAAAACCGGTGCGGGCGAAAACCTGCCAGAGATGTCAAGAGGGTGGACTGCTAAGTTCAGCCACCGTCATGCGAAGTAACTTGCAGGCGGAATGTAGTTCTGTTCCCGTTGAGAACAGAGTCGGTAACCAAGATGACAGCAATGTAAACTTTCAAGGTAGCATGGAGTGGCAAGATGCTATAGGAGAAAAAGGGCAAATATTTAAAGTAAATACGTTAGAAAGTCAGAAAGAAGTACTTAGAAAATGTGGGAAACGGTCACGTAGTAAAAGAGATTGTTTAGTGGGATTTGTGTCAATGCAGATAGCTAATCTGTCACTAGAAGAAGTTCAACTACTTAAGCATGTGTACGTTGGAGTGGCCTCACCTACACACTGCTGTGAAACAGAAACCCCGACGATTACGGGATATGTATCGTCCAGCGAGGGGAAAATAGCGGAGAAAATAGAGGGGATGGTAGCAAGCAAAGATTTAAGGATTATTTACAGGAAAAATTGGCTCATTTACGGGGGGCCGCGGTGGCGCAGTTGGTTGAGGCACCGGCAGGTCGCAGGTTCGATTCCCGATGGTGTCAGTGGATTTTTTCATTGGCACTATGGCCCTGGGGTCGACTCAGCCTCTAACGGAAATGAGTACCAGGAATATTTCCTGGGGGGTAAACGCGGCCGGTGCGTAGGGCTGACAACCTTACCACCTTCATGTGCCGACTGTCTAGAAATCTGGGAGCCTCGACCTCCTGGAACCCTGTGGGCCTGTCCAGGCCTGTAATGGGACTGCTTTAAATTGGCTCATTTACGGGAACAGGACCAACAGATTTTAGAACCTGTTTTGCAGAAATATTGTCGTTTGTGTTATGGTAGCGGGAGTGGTAGGACTGAAGGGTTTCCCTACTCAGCCTAAAGGACTCGAGCTTATTTATGTAAATGCAAATAAAACCCAGCTGAAACAACTAACTACAACTATATTCAACGGAAACAAAAATACAATATTAAAATGTAACAAAATAACAAAAGACTGGGAGAATCCTAACCAATCAGCAACTAAGGTCCCATGCTACGGCCGAGTGGATAGACAACCCTTTACTTACAAAATGAAGTGAAGAAAATATACGTCTTCAACACTGGATCACAAATATCTTGTCGGCAGGTCAGTTGGCGAGACCCTACCCCTCCAGAAGAGTCAGTTATCGACCAGCAACTATCCGACGGTAATGGAGTGTCCATCCCCTAGACCGTGTAAGTTATAACTTCGTATTTCCGGTAGGTCTTCATTTCAGACCGCCCCCCTTGGATATAGCAACATTTACCATTGGCGAATCACGCCCAAATTCCTCAGACAGTAGTATCTAACAAGGTGGCTGATTGGCTCGGATCATTTCAGGTTTTTAGATGACATAAAACTTAAGACTTTGCAAGTTCCTTAACAGGAAAATGAAATTGTAACGTACACGCAGAAAGGAAAGCAATGCGGTGTTCGTGGTATATGCGGCTTGCCAGTAGCAACCAACGCATCCTTCCTCACCGTTACTACATGGCGCAAAAGCATGAAATACAATAATAATTCCAATAAACTCGTAAAATCAATCAATGCAAGAAATAATATAAGCAAATAAACATGTTTTCACAAAACAATTACCTAGGTCACAACACCATCACACGGCTTCAAACTGACGTAAAATAAATCTTGGTGTTGCACAAGGATCCATACTTGGTTCCTTACTCTTTCTTCTACATATAAATGATTTATCAAACTTTGTTAAGAGTAACTCTAAACCAATCTTATTTGCAGATGATTCTAGGATAATATTTACCCGATCTAATACTACAGATTTTATAGATGACATAGAGGTCGTATCTGAATATTTAAATGAGTGGTTCACAACCAATAATCTTTCACGAAATTTGGATAAAACCCATTTCATTCAATTCACAACTAAAAATAGACCCCAAATTAACTTGGACGTGCTACGCTAATAGATTTATTTCTGAAGCACGTGACACAAAATTCCTTGGCGTACATATAGAAAATACACTGTCTTGGAAGTAGATATGGAGCAGGTACTTTAAGTGCTGTTGTTATGCCATCAGATATGTTAAACTCTGCGTTTCTCAGGAAACGCTGAAGATGGTTTACTGTGCATATTTTCATTCCACAACGTGATAGCGAATATTTTGGGGAAACTGCATATTGCACAAAAATTCTCGAAATACAAAATAAGGCAACCGGAATTATTTCAGTAAGTAGGAGTAGAGATTCTTGAAGAGGTTTCAAAATTTAAAGAAATTTGCTTCGCTCTCAGTACACACTTTCACTCCTGTTATTTACGGTAGACAACAAGAATATATACAGTTTAAATTTTGACATCCGTAACATAAATACTGGGCAAAAATTCATCTTCGACCAACCTTCACCTATTGTCAGTATATAAAAAAGGAGTTTACTCCTTTGGCATCAAAATGTTCACTCCAGTTTGTGACAACCGACTCGCAAATTTCGTTCCAGAGTTTCTCTTTCAAATTCCTGTCACTGTACTCCTTCATATTCTTTTTATACAGAGGTGGTCTTCTCACCACCTCCCTATTAACTTTTCCCCGTCTTCCAAGACAGACATAACCGCGTGACATAATACACACAAGGGCTGTGCATTTTACAGCACACAGCAAGCACCTGCTTTGTTGCCAGGTCGCGCGGACAGGCTGAAACATGCGCGTCCTGTCTTTACCGGCAACAGTACTGTTGCCTCGAGAATGGGTCAGGTTCTAGACTTCTAAGTTGCAGCAACAGAAAGTTGCCTGTGCGCGCGCGCTCGTATAAAGCATGTTCTCCGTCCAGGCAACTAAATAGTTGAGCAACAAAAGTTGCCTGTGCGCGCGCGCTCGTATAAAGCAGTGTTCTCCATCCAGGCAACTAAATAGTTGAGCAACAAAAGTTGCCAGTGCGCTCGCCCTCGTATAAAGCAGTGTTCTCCATCCAGGCAACTAAATAGTTGAGCAACAAAAGTTGCCAGTGCGCGCGGGGTCTGAGGATGATGAACCTGCCCCATTACTACTACAGAGCTCTCTTGACATGGATTATCTTGCACAGAATCCGTAAATCATGCCATGCAACACTACGCAAGCTACAGGATTGGTCACCCTATCAACACTGTCACTTGTTATTTTTATTTTGTAGTCTTAAAATGTTACACTATCAGCTTGCTAAATTTGAAAATAATTGCGTTATCAAACGCATACCAACAGCACTGGTACCATGACACTGATGGGGAGCGTGTGAGATAGTGTTAACCCGTCAGTTAGCGCTGTCACATGTAGGTGACACATACTTGAAGCGCTTGTAAAGAAAAGCGCGTAATTCAACAAGTTTTTGAACAACACACTTCCTCCGTATTTCCTTTAACCTATGCAGCGTACTCTCCGACTACCACACGTTAGTCTGCAGGTGTCTCGGGCTGTCATAAACCAGTCCCCACATCCGCTGCAGTTATTGAAATTGAAGTACAAGCGATCGTTGTTCATAATAAACGAAATCTGTCAAGTAAATGTTATGGGTGGCAGTATCACCGTGTTGGTGCATTTCGATGTACATATTTCCTTTCATCTCGTCTGTGACATTAAACACCAGTATAGGCCATCGTATTGATGTGTGCAGTTCCTCAAGCAAGTATCCCACTTTCTTATTAGTTGAGTCTTTTTTCGCAAGAGGCAGCATTATCACTAGTGGACGTCCCGTAGTGACGTCCTAATGAGTTTAGTGCATAAGGGAATGTGAGCTGTAATATGCAAGGACCTGTGTACTATAAGGAGGTTATGGCAACAATTATAATTAGCAGAGTCATGGGTCCCTTATACATTTGGTTGCCTGAGAAGTTTAAGAGATTCTGTGTCTGTTCTTACGGAAGTATTCATTCCTAATGTAAAATATGTCACTTTTACAGTTTTTTTTTAACTTTTTATATTCCAGTTTCACAACAGCCAGAATTTTACTATGTACGATTGAATGGTACAATTCTCGTCTCTCAGCAGTGAAACTTGTTCTTGGAAGAGATAACGTAGCCTCGGCGTGTTACAGGTGTTTCACAAGCGGTTCTTGAAACCGAGTAGTTCGGTCTTATTTCTCCAGTGGAATATACGGATAGGAGTAAACTGTAGGAAGGCACTGATGTGGTTGGTCTGTAGTGAATAGAAGGACGGGTTAAGATACTCTACGGACTTTACCGAGGTAGGGTCCTAAAGCTTCCGGCCTGGCTAGCGTTTTAAGGTGACTGAAATAAAACAACTTTGCTATTTTTCAATATAGTCTACCTTTATTTCAACACACTTTTCACATCTGTGAACTAGTAACTCTGTGCCCTTCAAAAAAGTACTCTGGTTCTTTATCTGCAAAATGTTTCATCACAGTAGTTTTGACCTCATCATCATCAAATTTACTACCCCGAAGATCCATCTTTAGTTTGGAAAAGAGGTAATAATCACTGGGTGCCAGATCTGGGCTGTCGGGTGGGTGCTCGATCTCTTTGAAGCCACATTTCTTCACTGCAGCGTTGGCAACAGCCGCCGTATAGACTGGAGCGTTGTCACGGAGCAGACGAACTCCACGGTTCAACATTCCTCGCTTCTTCTCCTTGATAGCGTCGCGTAATTTGTGCGAAAGTGTAGCATAATACGCAGCGTTCACAGTGGTGTTCCTTTCTTTGAAATCAATCAACGAAATTCCTCCGCAATCCCTGAAGATCGTTACCATGATCTTCATGGCGGACTGAGTGACATTGTCCTTTCTCGGCGGTGCTTCACCTGGTTTGCGCCATTCCATTGGTTCCCTTTTTGAAAAAGGTCATGATAAAGGATCATGGTTTCATCCCCTGTCACAATTGATTCCAATGCTTCTGATTGCGGCGGGAAAGCTCCAGAAGCTTCTGACAACACGTCAAACGGTGCTCCTTCTGAACTGAAGAAGGAAGTCTGGGCACCCATCTTGCACTGACTGTCTTCATGTGAAGATGTTCATGGATGGTCCGAATGACGGTGGTTTTAGGAATTTCCAGTCTTACCGAGATTTCCTTAAGCTTTAGCCGCCTGTCACTCAGTAGTTCCTCTTCGATACGCCGGATGGTTTCCTTAATCACCACCTCCACGGGCCGACCTTCACGAGGCTCTCCCTCTTACTGCCAGATTGTCCCCTGTAATGCCACATAGGTTGACAGAGTTGCACTCTACTGGTGCTGTGGACACGCCTTGCTGCAAAGCACAGCAGCTTGACCCTGAATCTATTACCAGGATTCTTTGGATACTTTTAATCCATACTATGACGGTTAGGGTGCCTTGATCAAATATGATGGGAATGGCCACAAACTCCGTGACAGCATTGCTGGGAAACATCAGATGGAAGTCGATGCCATCTCCCATCTGATTTTAGTTTCCCGGTGACAGAGTTACGTACGTCTAGCCCCTTCAAGTTCAGTGTGAGCCTTGTCCGAAGACGATGAGTAGTAAATGCACGCGTATAACCCGTCGGTGGGCAATTCCCCGGGCCCAAAAATGAAAAATGGGTGCGCAGTGGGCCCCAAAACGCCGGCTGAATCCAAGTGTCATGTGCCCATTTTTGAGTTTGAGTCGATTGCCCCGGGCCCAAAAATTGGAAGGTTGAATCCAATACGAGGGTCATTTGCCCATTTTTGAGTTTGCGTCTATTGCCCCGGGCCCAAAAATGGGAAGGTGTTGGTATGTGCCGCCGTTCAGGTCGGTGAGAAGCCAGTTGAAGCCACTCAGGGTCGTTTTTCCATGTTTGATTTGTGGGCGCGGAGGCATTGCCCAATGGCGGGATGTACGGGTGCTGGTGTGCCGCCGTTCAGTTTGGTGAGACATGGGTATGTCCAGACCATAGTCCACCCTGCATGGAGCGTGGAGGTATTTGAGGGTGATATGATTTATAAGTGCGACCGTAGTGATTGGTAGTGAAAAGGGAAGTTTGTTTCTGGCGGGAAAACAAAAGTAGAGAAGTGCGGTGGAGGCGCCCGATTGACACGTAAGAAGGGTTAGAGGGAATGTGTAATCGGCGTGTCCCGTCCCCACCACAGTCACGCGGTCACCACGTGATGGCGCCGAGTGCTGTAATTGGTGGTCCCTCATCACCGTCACGCGGTCAGCACGTGATGGTGCCTAGTGCTGTAATTGGTGGCCCCTCGCCACTGTCACGCGTTCAGCACGTGATGGCGTCTAGTGCTATCAGGAGCAGAGATGTGTAAGTTTACTTGGGCATCACGTGATGGTGCCTAGTGCTGAAATGTAGAGCCAATACGAGTAGAGATTTGGAAGGGATAAGATAAGATAAGATGCTAAGTTAATGAGATGTAGATCCCTCAGAATAAATTGTGCGAAATAAATAAGACAAAGTAAGGTTATGGGTCAGGGACGTCAGTGATTAGTGAAATGTGAGAGGTAGTTGCTTATCGATAAGGTCTTAGGTTATGGCGAGGGGCGTCATTGATTAATGAAATGTGAGAGGCAGGACACGAGTAGAGAGTTCATAGAGCTGATCGTAGTAGATGATGTCACATATTTAATACTAATAAGATACCAATCGACAAGTGAGGTAGTGCCGCGACGTGCTGAGATATACGAGTTCTTGGTGGACTGAATGCGTTGACCACTGGTATGACCACAGGTTTCCTTTAGCAAATCGAACGGGTCCGGACTCCCTGATCCACTCGCAACGGCAAGATCCCCTGTTCTTGTTCAATCGTGGATGAAGCTGACGTGTCCTCTAGGGTACGTAGGGATGGTGTCTTGTTCCGGGTGCGCGCTAAGTATGCGGATTCCTGGGCATGATCTATCTGGGCGAGCTTCTGAAAGCTTTGCAATAATTCTGTCACGCTCGTCACTACTTCTGAAGAAATGAGAAGATGGTACAATTTGTGATTTGTGCACCATGCGGTGCAAATGTTCAACAATTCGTTGTGCGTAAGGTGTTACGGGCTTTTCTTGTATCTGAATTCCGCAATACGTTTTAGTTTTGTTGACAGACTGATTAACTCCAAACGGAAAGCTCTCCAAAGTTGTTTGGCATCTCCCTCCAAATCCTGGTGTAAGTCGAACCCGCTGCCCAAAGCTGTCACTCGCTCTGACGTTTTTGGTTGGAGTGATCCCACTGCTTCGCTCGCCATCAAGAAAAACTTCTTCACCTTGTCCCATTGAAGCTGCCGTGTCATCTCTTCTTCCGTATTCGCCCAATGTTGCTGATTCTCTTCGTAGTGATGTGGAGTTGTCTGATCGAAAATCAACTTCTGCTTCTTGTTTGGAGCACCCAGTGATTTCGAAGAGCTGGTCTTCACTGATTGAAGTGTAGATGGTAAGTTTTCGTTCGTTCCCATCACGTCGAACCCGAGATCTCTTGCATGTCAGCCGGGTTGGCTGTCAACATGTCTACGACGTCAGTTTCACAAGTGAGGTGTGTGGAATGAGATGTGGTTTGCGCGAGCATGCAAGCAGACAGGCTGGCGCTGGATAAGAGAGAGATGTGACCTGTGACCCATGTCAGTGTATGAAGATGGCTCGTGTCTGGTCAGTGTATGAACCATGTTTGGTTTTGTTTGTCGTGGTGACAGAATTTTATGTGCAAAATGTGAGAGGTTCGCTATTAAGACTAGAACGTTGCAATTAATTGTGATGAGAGGGAATGCACATGTGCAACCTTATGAGTGTATTGTTTGTTCTATAAAGGAGCTGGTAAATTATTTCTATTCATCTGCGTTGTCTCACATCGCTGGACGCCTGCTGCGGCTCCAACACGCTGGTGTTGATATCATCAGCATTATTCGACTACTAGGTAAACGATGTGTTACTCGTTCATGACTTTTCACGAGATTGTAAATTGGATATGAAGGAAGTGGTGATGCAGCTCTAATATACAGAGGGTGCCAAAAATGAATACACATTTTAAGGAAGGAAAAAAACTGTATTAAAATTGTAATACTCAATATATACCGATAACAAAAGATGAATAGACGTCACGTTTGACTTCTGCAATTACAAGAGGTGCTCAAAGTGGTTGCCATCAGCGTCTAGACGCCTCTGATTACGGCGAACTGCTGCTTGAGCAACGTTAACCAAACTGTCCACGTGTATCACTGCGTATGCCGTATACATTTTTTGGCACCCCCGGTATTTTCAGTAGGTTACACATTTACATTGTGTTGCGTGTTTTTTTTATGACCGCAATCTGCGACTTTCGCGAACATAGGCGACACCTTTTACATATCTGAGAAAAACACAAAACGGGAACCAATAAGCGTGTTCTGTCCATCCATCGTCTGTGGGTAACCAGTGCTCCAATGCGCCTCCACAATGAAACAGACCGTTTCATCATACATACCTGTAAGTACGTAAAGGTAATGTAAGTGACCTGTGAAGTACGAGAGAGATAAAAAAATTAAAAGTAATTGTGTTCTTACCTGTGTAATAAAATCCGGCTGCACTTAAGGAATCGGGCGATGGGTTCATACCATGTGGCCAGTTGGTGAAAGGCCGTAGCCGTGCAGCGTTGCACTTTTAATCCAAATATTTTGGTCCACGCCATAGGGTTATGGCTCGACTTCGTACATACTCAGCTACTGGGCGCATTTCTGGTCGTTCGTCGGGTGGTATATCAGCAGATGCTTCAGGTCTAGAGTGTGGTCTGTATTCCGTGACGATAGGAACATGAGATGAGGTCGTTTTACGTTTATACGATAAAGCGGAACCCCAGGGAAGGCTTATTGGAACGGGTATTAATTACTAGAATAGATAACAATGACACATCTTTGAGTAAACCAGATTAAGTGCATTGTTTGTTTAAGAAGCAAATGATGCAGCAAATGACATTGTGTTTTACGTAAGAGTTTTGAGTTCTTCATACAATTGTGCTCCCCTGGGACAAGGATTTTGGGAACGGGCCCCGAGCACTGTAAGGTGATGTCTATTCTGCATTCCACTATCTAAATCGTTTAGCGCACTGTTTAGTGGTGCTTGGGATACGGAGGATGATGGAAGTTGCTGACACGGCGGTCACACAGCCGCCTTGCCTGGCGTGTATACTCACAACTAGGATGCTGTGACTACTGTACGTTATTCTGCTAGGTTATTATTATTATTTACTGCAGTTGGGTTTTCACCCGGTGGCAGCAGTCATACGCTAGTACAGACACCACATTACAGTAACACATACATTTACGGAACAGCACAATTACAGTACAGGTATTAGCAAATCACCACACAATACAATATACGTACCCAAAATACAATATACCGACTAGAGTACAATATGCCAACTCAATTACCATATACCCACACAAACACAATATACTGGCACTAGTACAGTATACCTACACAAATGTAATATACCCACATAAACACAATATACTCACTCAAAATACCATGTACCCTTACAGTTATAATATAACAACACAATTACAATATCCTACACAACTACCGTATACCCACACAATACATAATACTTATACAACACTTATACAATACTTATGGAACACTGACATCCAGTGTTAATTAGTGCTCTGCATTGTTGGTTTCCTATCACTATCGGAATTTGTGGACATGTTTCCGCGTTGTTTTCATTTATATAATACAACCAAATATTATCCTGTTCCGAGGGCGCATCTTCATTTACGTGACAACTGTTCACGTGTTCTGTTGTCCGTAACCATATATCTGGCCAAAGATCATTATGTAATTTAGTTTCGCCATTAGTTTCATCTATGATATTACTCCGGGCTCTTGTCGGATTCTACCGAATTCTTGGAACACCTGTCGCCCGCACTGGCGTTCAGGCTCTAGTTTTCCAGACTTTGTAACTCGTGACCTGATGCGTTTGATTGTTCTGTGTCTGCCTTCGATCTAGCAGTCCTAACTGTAGGGTTAAATTCTGGTACGTGTGGGTTGAGCGGTCTCCTATCCGGTGAATTACCCCCAGTTCTGCCACTGTAGTTCCGATGTTGATTACTACGGGTTGTGTTTCGGTTATAGGGTGACCTAGGATCTCTAATTTGCCTTCGGTCGTACGTAATATGTGTCACATCTTGGTGCTATTCACGTCGATTGTCCTTTCTCTTATCTCCTAGCTGTCTGTTCTCCCTTTTCTGAAAATCCCGTTGCTTGGTTTCCACACTGGTCTCTTTGTTTGTCTTCCGTTCCTCATCCATAGCTTGTAATTTACCTAACAAGGTAAGTGCCTCCTGATTCGACTTTAAATTTGCCGAAATCATGCATTTTTGCACCCCCTATGGGTAATGTGCCGTCAGTGCTCCCAGTAAATCGTATTCACTTAACGGCGGTTGGAGATTCGCGGCAACGTTCACGTGTTCTGAGACAGTGCGCAGCTAGTTTCTCCTCCCCGTTCTTGTCATATTTATCCTGAAATATTTTGCATCGAATACTTGACTGCTTTTGGTCATTCCACAATAACTGTGTGATTTGGGTCCTGAAATTCTCATATGTTCCCAACTTGTGGTATTCGGCATTTAGCCACGCCTTTGTAAATGGGTCCTGTACTCCTCTGGCTGCTAACGGTAATTTTAGGTTTTCTGGTACTGTCTTTAGAGCAAAATACAGATCTAAGTCTTTCAGAAAATTACCAATAACCTGAGTCGAATGGTTGCTATAAATTGGTAGGGTCAGCTCGTTAAGTGGGCTACAGGCTGCCAGTAATTGAGGATTTACATGTACAGTATTATCAGCTACTCTTACACTATTCATATCATCCTGCACAGTGTTTCCACAGTTAGACAAACTCTCACATGCATTGTTCACAGTCACACTTCTCTGGTCATCTGCGTTATTGTTAACACTACCAACAGATCCTGCCCTTTCCTGGCTGCCATTAGACAGCGTGGCTACTTGACAATGACTACCATTGTTATTTGTGATTGTGTCCTCCCTTATCTTCTTCACAGACAACTTTTCTTTCAATTTGTCAATTTCTTGGTGTACCTTCAAAATTTTCGTCTGATATTCGTGTTTGTCCGCCACTATCAGACTATTAAAACCAGCTATCTTATGAGAAACATCCTTGCTGATCTGTTCTTTGACTTGAACCCACTCCTGCCCAACAGATTGTATCCCTCTGTATTTTCTACATGCTGACTCAAATCTATTGCTAAGCCTTTTGTTCTGACTTTTAGTCCTTGATTAATTCTATCTGTGCGTTTGGCTGCTGTTTTCAAAATCCGTACATAAGAGGTCTGTTAACTAAGGGTCTAGGGTATAAAAGTTTTGAGTTATTGGAAGTTGAAAAGAACATCATGCCATTTAAGAAGCTTCATCCACTCTAACCCTCCAACAGAACACATTTCCACACACAAATATCCCTGTTATTGTGCCATACCTGTTCCTGTAGCTTGGACACTTCAGCTTCCATTTTGATGATTTCTCCTTCTTTCAATGTAATTTTCTTCTGAGCCTCCTGGAGCTGCAGCTCCCTGTCCACTGCCATGTTTACCCTGCAAGCATTGGGAAAATGAGAAACACAAGCAACATTTCTGCATGGAAAAGACTGCTTTACATAGACTTACACTGCACTGTAATAAAAAATGTATCTTTGTCTATTTTAAGTCATTCAGTCTGATTCAGACACTATGCATGAACTGTCCGGTTGGCTTGACAGTTCTGTAATGATTGAGATGTGTGGTTTGTCAAGGAGTTACGTTTTCTTAAATGATCACATGCAAATGAACCAAATAAAAGAAAAAATTGTTGACACAAATTGTTAGCACAGACGGCAAGTAAGAAGTAGTAGGCGGAAGAAAGAGGAGGAGGAGGAGTGAGAGGAGGAAAAGTACAAGACAAGGAGGTGGTCTGGTGGAGGAAAGCCAGAATGAAAGGAAAGGAAGTGGAAAAAGATGAAGCAAAGGAGCAGGGATCATGCAGGAAACTAGGTAGGGAAAGAAGAGAGAAAAATTGGCCACAAGAGATGATAAGATGATACTAGATGGAAGGAGTGAAGAAACGATTATAAGATGAAGAAGAAAGGGAAAAAATCATGAAAGAAAGAGGCAGACAAAATGAAAAATACTGTCACACAATACGCACTGCTCAAATGGACCCTATGAGTCTAAATACACAAATCCGCCGTGAACACGAAACATACTTCCTTGGCTGCGTACCTCTTTCTGTAGTCGGTGTGGCACGTCGTTGATTTCACCTGGTCCTGGGCAGGTCCGTCGCCTCACTCAGCCGCTCATCACTAAATGCAGAAGGAAAATGAGAAGCACATATAAATATATAGCACAGAACAGATAATTTTACCTAGACATATTCTTGGGAGAAATACAGGTTGCGGCAGAAATAACTCCCACATTTTGAAGGGCAATAAAAATCAAACGAAACAAGGTACACAAAAAATTCTTTCATTTATAAAAAGCACATGTGATGTAGTTTTTTCAGACACTTTTAAAGATAGCATCGCTCAAGTGGCGGCCGTTATTTATAACACCGTTGAAGCCGTTCACGGAAGTTGTCCATGACTTTGCGGGTCATGGCGGGTGGAATGGCGGCGACTTCTTGTATTGCCTCCTTTAATTGTTCAATAGTTCCAGGCCGACGTGCGTAGACCTTAGCTTTTAGGTATCCCCAGAGAAAAAAAACCACATGGGGTCAAATGAGGTGACCGGGCGGGCCAGCCGATGTCATCACGCAAAGAGATCAGATGACCAGGGAACATTTCTCTCAAAATCGAGAGCGAACGACGAGAAGTGTGGGCTGTGGCCCCGTCCTGTTGAAACCACACATCCTCTTCAAGTTCATCCAATTTGGGCCGCAGAAAGTTCTGTAGCATGTCACAATATCGATCCGAGGTCACAGTTACGGTCACACCTTCTTCCTCGAAAAAGTAGGGACCCCTCACGCCAAATTCGGCTATATCGCACCGGACAGTTACACGGGGGCTATGCAACGGACGTTCGTGAAGTTGACGAGGGTTATCTACCGCCCAGTACCGAAAGTTTTTCTTTTGTTTACGGTGCCGCACAGATGAAAATGCGCCTCGTCGCTAAACAACACAACAGCTGCACGGGGGACGTGTTTGGTGAACTTCCTGACACAAAGTTCGGCGGGTTTCCCAGTCTCTCTCGCTTAGTTCTTGGGCTAACATCATTTTGTAGGGATGCATTCCGAGTTCCTGGTGCAGCAGCATTCTTCTCACACTTCGATCGGAAATCCCAAGGGCGGCGGCGTGTTTCCTTGCTGAACGCCTTGGAGATTGCTCGATTGATGCCCTCACCGTCTGAACATTTTCAGGCGTTCTCACTCTTCGGGGTCGGCCAGGTGGTTTTCGTTTTAATGTTGACCCAGTAGCTCTCATGATCGAAACCCACAGCAGGATCGTTTTTCGATCTGGAACGAGAGCACGTCGACCAAGTCTGAAGTGCCTACGGAATGCTCTTTGTGTCGCGATCACAGCTTAATTGTTCGTGAAAAACGTTTCGACAACGAAACCACGGTGCTCGCCCGAACAACCCATGGCGCTAACTGAAAAAGGCAAGACCACAGCTAACCAACGAGACCCTTCCCATCAGAGTACCCCCTCCACAGCCCGAGCAGCGACCCTCCAAATGTGGGAGTTATTTCTGCCGCAGCCTGTATAAAATTGGATCTTAGATCAGATTAACTGGTTCAGTTTGATACAGGGAGTAAGTTGGGTAGTTAGCTAGCCTGCTTTCTAATGACATATGTTTGGTGGGCCTTAGTGTTATAGTTTTTAAATCACTAACTGTAACAGAATCAAAAGAAAAAAAATTGTTGGTAAAAGCCCACATGTGCACCTCTTTAAATTGCAGCACCCACCAACACGAGAAAAATACTCAAGCAGTTATTGTGTTACGGTTCAGTAGCTACTGCAGTCCTACATTTTAATGTTCAAAATTTCCGGCACCTTCACAAATTGCACATGTTACACATCCAAAAAACAGAGCTGGAGTACAGTAAACTTGTGACCCCAGGAATTCCGGTCACTTGTGCTGATCAACAACCATGAAACCTTTCATTTAGAACAGACTGAACAAAGTACTTGTATCTAGCACACAGTCTGCAGCAGCTTGCTGCAAGAATTCAGTTTCAGTCTTATCAGTTGTGAAAAGTGAATGTTTAGAACATTATAACTTAAGTTGCCACTGTGTGTGTGAGTGCAACAGTTTCTGTTTATGTTGCCTTCACTTTGCATCAAGGTCAGGAAAATATAATTTTTCAAACAGTGAAAATATGTCGTAAACACCACACCCCTTCACTAAATTTTCCACCTGCTCACTCAAAATTATCTGGGCTTCATATAAAAAAAGAACCATCGACAAAGTTTCATCTCATATGTTTTAACTTCCATTCTTGAAATGCAGTCCTCTACCTCCTTTTCTTGGTGTTGAAGACATCTGCTTCATGCAGGTGCCGTTGCAAACTGTAAATCCTTTGCTGCTTTCTGAAAATAAGACGGTCACAAGTCACAAAACCTTTCAAATAAGCCCAATGTGCACCTACTGCATGACAGATTTTTGTTACAGAGGAACCAGTAAGTTTGTGTGCTTCTGTTTAACAGACTCTATTCTGTGACTTCCCTCAATTCATTTAACTGTTTTTGCAACTGCATACATTACACAGCGTGTCATTGCAAAAGACACATTAGGAAGACATGGATAGAAGCGACCATGCACCAGTTTCAGGCAATGTTCCTCCATTTTCCTAGGCACAGAGAAAAACCACAAAGTAACTTGCCTCTGGCTGCACTTAAGGCTGAGGACAGAATCAAAGACTGTATCGAAGTCCAGTACAGCTACAAGAAGTTCATCATTAGGTTATAACAAAATTACTGGTGGAATGGTTATGGCACATGGGGGGCTGTGACATCATACTGAGCATAGGGAGTGGTAAAATTGCTGCACAACTGAGGAATCATTCCATTTGCGTATGGGAGGGGAAACAAATTTTCTCTTCTCAAAAGCGCCCAGACTGGCTTCGGGGCCCACCCAGCCTTTTATTCAATGAGTAACAAGAGGCACTTGCACCAGAGTCAAAGAGTTTGGGACATGAAGCAGACCATTTGCCCCCATCCAATGTCAAGCTTAAGAATAAGTGGAGAGAAACCTCCACTCCAGCAAATACCTTCACGGTGAGCATAGGAAATCCTTTACTGTAACGAAGGTGCCATGCATTAGGTGGGGCAGTGCAGAAATCAGTAATTAACTATCTCAGCAAATTTCTTATTAAATAACTACCAGGAACTCTAAGAATTAAGGTAACATGCACCAAGACTGCATTAGTTTGATATAGAGACGCAACACATTTTTCTATCATTTGATGGTCTATAAACTGCACTTCAAACAGACTCACAGAATTGCACTACAATCAATCACTCAACCAATCTTTCATGAGTTAACTAATTCCCTTTCGGAGAGTCTGTCTTAAGCAAGCTATGGCCATTCAACTCTTTCAGACATTCCTACAGTTCTGCTGGGCTATTATGATGGCACATTACACCAATATCTTACAAGAATTATGGAGCTTTGGGTAGACTTACTGAGAGTTAAAAACGACAACATGCAATTTAAGGACCTCCACACATATTAACTCTCTCAATACACCACATTTCCCAGTCCTTCAAACACACAAATATCTCTTTCATTGTGCCATACCTGTTCCTTCATCCTCGCTAATTGAAATTGTAGCGACAGGATGTCACTGTCCTTCGCTGCTGTTCTCTCTTGATATTCATGGAGCTCCAGCTCCCAGTCGACTGCCATCTTCACCCTGTAAGCATTGGGAACATGAGAAACACATGCAACATTTCTGGATGGAAAAGAGTGCTTTACCTAGACTTACATTACACTGTAATATAGAATGTATCATTGTCTATTTTATGTCCTTCACTCCGATTCAGACACGTGACGCTGGCTGCTTGTCTGGTTGGCTTGCCAGTTATGTAACGATATTGAGGTGTGGTGTGCAAGGAGTTACATTTCTTAAACAATCACAAGCAACTGAACCAAATAAAAGCAAAAATTGTTAACACAAATGTAATTAGTAAAGATCCTCAGCTGTCAACATGAGGAAAATATTCAAGCATTTTTGTGGCATTATGGTTTCTGTAGCTAATGTAATCCCATGTACTAGTGCGTCAACACTTCCAACAGCTTTGTGAATTGCATGTGTTACCCAGCAGGGCATCGTAAATACGGGGCCCTTGAATTAGAGTGGCTTTCACTGATCCAAAAACCTTGAAAACCTTTCATTCAGGGGTGGTTTGCTGTGGGGGTTGCAACATAGTGTTGGAAAAATTCAACATCTTCCTTAATTTTTAAAAGCAAAGTATCTGAAGATACCAAGGCCATTCTTGGTCCCTGCTACAACAGCCTTGGGAAGAGGGAGGGGGAGGGCCAAAACAGAATATTCATCCTGATATCTATCATATTAAGAAACTGTCAATTTAGGACTCTTTTACTAACACAAATTCTAAGTGTTTGTGTCATTAATTTCCATCTCTGTTATGTCAAGTTATTAATTTTGTTAAGACAATACAGTTCTCTGAGATGCCTACTATTACTTGTGAACACACACCTGTTTAACCACCTGACTACTAAATTCACTCAAAACAATATACAGCCAAACCATGATATAGTACTCATGAATGGTAACATTATTTCCATACATTATGGCATTTTGATTTACCAACCTCTACATGAAAACATATTGGTGAACATATGGTGGCGCTACATCAGTGTTTGATTGCAGGCCCACATTCTGAAGTAGTATGTAAGTAAAATCTCATGTCATACCAGTAACTTACATTTTAACGTACGAGGCTTCCAAGGTTTTTATTTTGGCTTCGATTTCCTGAATCCTGTCAGCTGCCACCTGGCGTTGTTCTTCGTATTCACTTCTCTGAAATTATGATACCCACATGTCAGAACACAATATTAATACAAAGCTACATATATCAAGTGAATGACAGATTTTATTACAGCCTGCATCACGTTTGTGTTCTTCTGTTTGACAGATTCTATTCTTTGATCTTTCTTAACTCAGTTAATGGTGCCCTGGAATCACACACATTACACAGTGTATCAGTGCAAGAAACAAATTAGGAAGACACTGACAGGAGCAGCTATGCCTCACTTTCGGGAAATATTTTTATCATTTTCCTGGGCAGAGAGAAAAACCATAAATTAAATTCCCTCCAGGTGGACTTAATTCTGAGAAGGCAATCAGGGACTTTCTCAAATTCCAGAGCAGATATATGAATTTCATTATTAGGTTATAAGGAATAACTGCTGGAATGGTTATGGAACATGGGCAGCTCTGACATCATACTGAGCACAGTGACTGGTCTACTGGCCGCACAGCCAACCAATCATTCCACTTATGTATGGGAGGGAAAACAGATTTCATCTTCTGCAAAGCATCCAGACTGGCTCTGGAGGCCACCCAGCCTTTTGTTCAGTGGGTGAAACGGGGCACTTGCTCTGGAGTTAAATTGGCAGGGAAATGAAGCTGAACACTTGCCCCCATCCAGTACCTGGCTTAAGAATAATTGCAGATAATTCCCCGCTCTGGTAACTGCCTTCATAGTGCGCATAGGAAACCTTTCACCCTAATGTACATGTGATGAATTAGGTGGGGTGGTGCAGAATTCAGAAATTTAATTATCTCAGCAAACATCTTATTAAATATCTACCAGAGCTTCTAAGCAGTAAGACACCATACACCAAGACTACACCCATCTAAAGTAAAGAAACTACACACAATTCCACCATTTGATACTCTATAATCTACACGTCAAATAGGATCAAAGAATTACACCACAATCAATCAATCAATCAATCAATCAATCAATCATTAGTTAACTAATTCCATTCCAGAATGTCTTTGTTGAACAGGCTATAGCCATTCAACTCATTCAGAAATTCACCACATTCTACTGGCCCATGTTTGTGGCATAACACAATGAAATCTGACAACACTTACCGAAATTCTGGTGGACTTGCCCTTGAGAACCGTTTGCTTCAAGCACCTGGCACAGAAATGTACCAAGCCCTTCCAAAAGATGACAACCTGTTTCCTTATTAGCATACCTCTTTCAGTATTTCTAATGCCTGTTCCCCCAGTTGTTGGTCCTTCTCTCTGAGAAGTCCCTGGCACTTCTGCAGCTCAGAAACGAGTCGCAGGTTTTCTTCTTCGCTGCACTCACAGGAAAAATGACAAACGTAAATTTTGTGAACAAAGAGACAACTTTACCTTATACACATTCGCAAATAACATAAAACTTAACCTCAGATTCATTACACTGCTTCATGTTGATTCAGTTGGTACATGTCAGACAGTTATCTTGCCAGCTCTCCAATGATAATGTAGGTATGGTGTGAAAAGTGTTATATTTTTAAACTGCGGTACACAACTGTATTATAAAAAAGTAAAAATCGTGACAGAATTTGCCTCTTGCTTTGTAGTATCTCTCAAATGACTGACACATTTTAAATACAGCTGCATTATAGTTTGAGATCTGTTGTAATCCTGTGACACATTTCCATGTATCCACATCCATATGGTTTCATTGAATGCAGTGTTTATGTACCCACAAAAGAATGCCAAGGCATATTAAATGTGAGGAAATATAAAACAGAGCGACTTCTGCACATCTAACAGCCAGGAAAGTTTTGAGCAGCTTGCACAAACTTCCTTAAAAGAGAGAGGCCAACCACCTTGTTGACAAACTGCAACTACCTACTTTCAATTGTCCAAAGCAAATAATTGGGGGAGGGGGGGAGTGAACCCTGCTATAGCACCTTCAGAAAGAAGCTGGATCAAGGCAGAATATTGCCTTCACATCTATCACAGCATAAAAGTTGCTCAAGTGAAATCCTTATTCTAACACAAAGCATTTGTCAGCATACCAAATTTTTTTGTTTTCGTCAATTATATGTCACATGTATGAAAATATAACTCTTTGAGATACTGAACATATGCTGTGCACATGAAACAATACAAACATCTGCCTACTCAACATCCTACCTGCTCATTTGGAAAAATACAGGATTGCACTGCATAGTATGTATACTGCATGTGTGTGATATTTTCCTCTGTACTGTGGCTTACATCCTTAACATCGTCTCCTCCAGGTCCTTCACTCTTCTTTGAAGCAGCTGGTTCTCTTCATTCTTCCACAGCTGCAATTTATGATCGCGTTCCTCCTGAAATGTTAACAGACACATGTATGTCAGAAAAACAACCCTTAATTGAAATATACACGTACAAAATTCAGGATAATGGCTTTTATCACACAGCATCCCCTAAGTGTGTCTCATTCAGAAATTCCCCAGATTCTACTGGTCCGTGTTTGTGGCATAATACAATGAAATCTTCCAACCCTTATCGAAATTCTGGTGGACTTGCCCTCGAGAACAGTTTGTTTTAAGCACCTAGCAAAGAAATGTACCAAGCCCTTCCAAAAGATAAGATCCACTTTCCTTATTAGCATACCTCTTTCAGTATTTCTAATGCCTGGCGCTCCAATTCTTTTTCCTTTTCACTGAGGAGTCCCTGGCACTTCTGCACCTCGGAAACGAGCTGCGGGTTTTCTTCTTGGCTGCACACACAGGAGAAATGACGAACCTAAATTTTGTGAAGAAATTGCTTCATGTCGATTCAGTTGGTACATGTCAGACAGATATATAGCCAGCTCTTTAATGATAATGTATGTATGGTGTCAGAAGTGTTATATTTTTAAACTATGATACGTAACTGTATTATAAAAAGTGCAAATGGTGAAAGAGTTTGCCTCTTGTTTTGTAGTATCTCTCAAATGACTGACACATTTTAAATACACCTGCATTATATTTTGAGATCTGTTGTAATCCTGTGATACAACATTTCCATGTATCCACATCCATATGGTTTCATTGACTGCAGTGTTTATCTACCCACAAAAAGAATGCCAAGGCATATTAAATGTGAGAAAATATAAAACAGAGCTACTTCTGCACATCTAACAGCCAGGAAAGTTTTGAGCAGCTTGCAAAAACTTCCTTATAAGAGAGCCGAACCACCTTGTTGACAAACTGCAATTACCTACTTTTTAGTTGTCCAAAGCAAAGTTTTTGAAAAAATAAAAGGTAAGTGAACCCTGCTACAGCACCTTCAGAAAAAGCTGGAGCAAGGCAGAATACTGCCTTCACATCTATCATGGCATAAAAGTTGTTCGAGTGAAATCCTTATTCTAACACAAAGTCAAAACTTTTGTCAGCATATCCATTTTTTTTTGTTTCCTAAAATTATGTATCACATGTATGAAAATATAACCCTTTGAGATACTGAACATATGCTGTGCACATGAAACAATACAAACACCTGCCTACTCAACACCCTCCCTGCTCACTTGGAAAAATACATGACCACACTGCATAGTATGTATACTGCATGTATATAATGTTTTCCTCTGTACTATTACTTACGTCCTTAAAAGTGTCGCCTCTAGGTCCATCACTTTTTGTTTAAGCTGCTGATTCTCTTCTTCTTTCTGTGCCTCCAATTTACTGACATGTTCTTCCTAAAATGTTAACAGACACACCTGTGCCAGAAAAACAACTCTTAATTAAAACCTACAGGTACAAGTTTCACACAGCATGCAGTAAGTGTGTCTACTTCTGTTTAACAAATGCTATTCTTGATCTGCCATAATCAATTACATGCACTGGAATTACCGAGATCCTATGGTATATAAAAAAAAAAGATTAACCAACATTAGAAAAATGTGTAAAGCTGCATCCCTACACCAATTTAAGGCAACAGTCCATCATTCTGTGTAATTTCCTGCTTCTACCATGGCATAAATAAGATCCTTACTCTACTCTGATGTTATGCGAGGTAGACTGGTAGTTAGTTACCAACGTTTTGTGACAATCTATCAGTCCCTGCTTGATCCTTGAAGATTGGACCGGTAGGTTGCCCCGAAAAGATTGATAACTAACTACCAATCTATGCTGCATAACATCCCTGATAACCACAGATCTCTATTATTCTCCTGCACACACAGCGGAATATCATAAAACACATACTAAATTTATTTTATGGTGGTGTAACACACAGATTAAAACAATTTGTCTCAACTTCGTCCATCATCCCCATTGTACGACTGTCTTTCTCTTTTCCATATAGGATTTAACCCTGCTAATTGGGACACAGTCTCCTTAAAACAGCCAGTTTAGCCCATTATTAACAGCTGGCGGCCCTGTTGACAATTTCGTGTTTTTTCTGTCCCGTTCAAGGTTTGGGAGTAGCTCTGCCTACAGACCTGACAGGGTACATTTCCATTCATCGTATACGTGGTAGCATTAACCTTCCGTATTAATGGCATTTACTTGTATTGTACTTTTAATTTTCGTTTGTTTGTGCTTCGTGGTTGCGGAGCTTGGTGTATTCTTTTCCGGGGTTATTTTTGGTCTTATTATCTTCTAACGCTAGTTAGAATCCAAGCCTGGGTGGAGCTTTCTGTATTCCGTTTCTGTAAAATGATATTGGATGTTAAATAGTAAGGAGCTTTTTGTGACAGATTGGGTTAGTAATGTATGGTGGCAGTTTACTTACTGGGTTGTTATTTCCTGTGCGTCTGTGGAGCAGGTAGTGTTACACATCCGTGCTGAATATACGGGTCCTCAAATGGAGTCTGTACTGTGTTTGGCCTCGTGGTTTATGATCAGCTGAACTGGTATTGCTTATGGTCGAGTATTTATATGAGGGTACTACGTTAGTCTGCATTTGGTCGAGTATTTATATGAGGGTATTACGTTAGTCTCCATTTGGTCGAGTATTTATATGAGGGTATTACGTTAGTCTGCATTTGGTCGAGTATTTATATGAGGGTACTACGTTAGTCTCCATTTGGTCGAGTATTTATATGAGGGTACTACGTTAGTCTGCATTTGTCTCCTTTTCTATGGTGGTTTCGAACATGTTATTTCATATGACGGTACGTTTATCGTTAAGCTGATTATTATCTCTTGTTTCTTGGTGTATGTAAAGTTTTTCCATTGTATCCAAGTGTTTACCTTTCTTATCGTAATATTGGACCGAGATAATGCCGTTTATCTTTCCAAATTCGTGGCCTGTTTCCAAGACGTGTTGCGCAAATCTTTAATTGTAATTGTTATATTTGAAGGATTGAAAATGTTCTTTGAACTTTTTTCAAAATTACGGCCATACTGAGAACCGTTTGTTGGTATGAAATGCGCTGCTTACACGAGCAACAGACTTACAATGTGGGGCAATATGGCGGTCTTTCCAACTCCCCCGTTATCAGGATGATGCAGGAGTACGTGGGAGGGGGAGATGTGTCGTACCTGGGCGTATCGGCGACGTCACGATGGTGCTGTCGTTGATGTAGTCACGTGGCGTCCGGCTCGTTGTGGAGGTGTGTATCAGCGCTCCAGTCCATATCGGCGGCAATTTTGAGGAAGGCGGTGAACTGGTCGCCCCCTTGCGCCCTGGATCGGGCCTCGAACATGAAGTGTTCAAGGCTGTTATGTAATCAGCGTGCCTGTTACAGGGGCTCGGAAGGCCTTGACATGGCGCCATGTGCTCTCAGTTTTGTTTGTGTGTTCGCCTGTGCAGAATTCAAGGAAGCCGATGGAGTGGTTTACGGTTTGGTGCGTGTAACCAAGCCGTCCTTGCGATTAGGTTCGGTGTACTGGGCAGGTCATAACACGACCACACGTGTTACACGTCACCTTGCTACGAAGAAGCCCCACGTCCTTCAGGAACTGCACACACACCTCGTCGCTGAATAAGAACGTGAGGAACAGCTCGTTAGCAGCGCCGTCCTTGCCAGGTGCCGCTCGCCCATACGTTGTTGCCGGCACATACGCCATATTAATCAGCCGGCGCTGATACTCTTTAATGACGATAGTAATGGCATCCACCATTATGTAGAGTTACAAAACACCGCGTTACACGTAACCTTCCACCACCGTAGCACTCGCACAACAGAATGCCCAGCAGTTTGCACGAAACCGCGCGCTGTGTGGCCGCGCGCCTTCAAACAAGTGGGGGGGGGGGGGGGGTCCTGTATTACGCGATCAACAAAAAGTTTGATAATATACTTTGGAGCGTGATGTGGTATCTTTCGCGATACCTTTTGTGAGATAGTCATTTTATGAAATATAACCCCATGCTCATACAGTTAACAGTGAACCGTGGAACTAAACCACTCTGTGGTAATACACGTCATGCACAAGTTAACTTCATAGACGTGGGTCACTGATGCATGCAAGCGAATGTTTTCTAGCAGATACAACAAATATGTTAACTAAACTTAAGTAAGGCCTTATAAGTTACGTGTCACCCCCCTACCACGAAATCCTTCCAAAGATCCTTAACCGAGACATGTAAGCTGTCAACTTCGGTTCTCAAATCTTGCAACAAACTTTTATTAACACATTAAAAATGCTAATAACATTTTACTCACCAAATGAAATTCCTTTCTAGTTACGCCAAATTAAAATGACGAAAAGCTGGAAAGGAGGAATAAACACAATTGAAATTTTCAAGTACGTTCTGAAGTAGAGCCACAAACTTAGTGCGGTGGGGCGCCATCTTGTTGGAAGTAAAATCGATCATTCCCAAAAGGTGTACGAATTGCAGGTAAAATTGATGTGCGTAGCGTGTCTAGGTACACTTGACCATTAACGGTACCTTAAAAAAAGAATGGTCCAATTAGTCCCTTTAATGACAGTCCACACCAGACGTTGAGGCCTGATAAATTGACTTTTTCCACATGAACGTTTGGATTTTCTGGATCCCAATACACACAATTATATCGGTTCACTCTTCCGCTCCATTTAAACTGTGCTTCATCAGACCAAACAATTTTCCCCTCAAACTCCTCATCCCCTCGTACCATGTTTTGGAACCCCTCACAAAACTGCACCCTTCGATCAGGGTCGTCTTCATTCAGTGCATGTAACAATCTTGGGATGAAAACTTTCCATCTTGCTGTTTTAAGAATGCGCCGTGCGTTTGTTCTGCTAACTCCTGTCTCACGTGCACATTGTTTGGTAGATTTCTGTGGCGAGCGTGTAAACTGTTCCAACACCTTAGCAGAAGAAGCAGGACTTGTTACTGTGCGAGGCCTCCCGGATCTTCCCTTGTGCACATCACACACAGTAGCATGCGTCTCAAACGTATCACGAATGCGTGCAATTGTTAGGCATCTTGGAGGTTCTGTTGCATACTCATGCCTCCATTGTCGTTGTACTTCCACATCGTTCTCGAATTTCAGATACCACTTCAAAATGGTCCTGCACTCGAACGACAGTCGTGCTTCCGCCATTTTCTTTGACTGTCCTGCCTGTCGCATGGTGACGCTAGCATTCATTTGATTAACGCCATCTTTTGATCGAACGTGCTACTACACACTGCTACCGTAATTCAATTCAACTTCGAAGAGTAATGCATAGATAACATCTCTTAAAATGTATACATTTTTTAGCACCCCCTGTATACAGGATGCATAAATGAAAAGCATGTACTTTCAATTGTATTTTATTTCATACTTTATCTAATAAATACACTAAGGTGAAGGGACTCAATTTTTGATTAATATCTTTCACCCGTTCACATCGTTTCCACTTGTAACGAAATATTGTCATTCCACTTTGTTTCATTTCGAAAAGGAGACGTGTTTCTGGTTACTATTAGTGGTGTCCTAGCTATCTGAGCAACAGATTTATACTTTGCTTGATCCGATAGCGGATCACCCGCAAACAACATTAGTAATTTATCTGCAAAGCTTGCTTCAAAATTTGGCTCGTTATAAAACAACACGCTTATTGAAACAATTGCCAAGAGCAAAATTTGTGTTCTTATTTGAATTTTGAATTTGTCCTGTTGAACCCATGAATATAAGTAACAGGATCGAAAAACCAATTCTTCCCCGCACTAGGAGGACTTATCACTTCTGATCCTTTCTTCTTCTTTGTTTCTCTGTTCAACATAGTTGCAGGATTGTTCAGAAAGTCTTTCATAGCATCCTCATTCCCTTGAAATTGGTACATTAGCAACACTGAGGGATTCTAAATCTGACATATAATGAAGACCTAGTGCCTTCATATATTTACTACGCCGAAAGACATCACTGCCTTGACTTAACGACATACACTTTAGATCACGAAGCGTCATGTCGCAGTGTTACATGTCATGACTCCAACGCTGCCTGTGTTTACATATTTAACTTTTGTACAAGCTGTTCTCTTTTTTGCGAACCCTGCCCTTGCATTTGAGTAAGGTATCTGTACTCTTTATTATTTGCTTGTGTCATACACTGGATATTCACATTATCAACTTCCGAGCAGGGGATTTGCTGTTTCACCTCCAACCGAGGGATTTTCTCGATCACCACCGTGCCACCTTTTTTCGCAGGTGTTACTTTCTCATAAAATTTGTAACAAAGAAAAATACAATTAGATGGAAGAAGTCACTAACAGATTTGTGATGATGACTACATTTTGCCCTCACAGCAAGGTAGAATACTACTTTCACATTGCTCAAGGCAATTAGTGGTTAATTAGTATTATTTGGAGCAATTTGAAATTTGGCAATTAGTGGTGTTTGCCACCAATGACAATTTATTGTATTTGAATACGGTACAATAAATTATCATTGATGGTAAATACAAATTACCGGTGAATTGTTATATGTACAACAGGATGAATACCATCAAAAGCGGGGAAACGACTTCCCTTTGTTACGGAGAAATCAACGTGTTTTGAGCATTGCTTATAAAGATAGTGATTCACACAAGGTTTCTTGATGTCATATTTAGGTAATGTAAATGTATAAATTTTGTATTTGTAAGCGCTCCAGTCCGTGTCGGCGGCTATTTTGAGCAAGGCGATAAACTGGTCAACCCCTTGCGCCCGGCATCTGGCCTCGAGCATTAAGTTACAACCCTCTAGTATTTTCTTCCGCATTTCCTCCAGCGCTGCCTGTGTTTCCTTGTTTACCTTTTGTGAGCTTTTCTCCTTTTGCCAAGTGTGTCTTGAAGTCCAGCACCCTATAAGCTCTCCAGTCCGTGGCGGCGGCTGTTTTAAGAAAGACGATAAACTGGTGAAGCCCTTGCGCCCGGCGTCTGGCCTCGAACATTAAGTTACAATCCTCTCTCATTTTCTTCCGCATTTTCTCCAACGCTGCCTGTGTTTCCTTGTTTAACGGTTGTGCAGCCACTTTTCTCCTTTTTGCCAAGTGTGTCTTTGAGTCCAGCACCCTATAAGCGGTCCAGTCCGTGTGTGCGGCTATTTTGAGGAAGGCGATAAACTGGTCAACAGTTTGCGCCCGGCATCTGGCCTCGAACATTAAGTTACATTCCTCTAGTATGTTGTCCCGCATTTCATCCAGCGCTGCCTGTGTTTCCTTATTTAACTTTTGTACAAGCTGTTCTCTTTTTTGCGAACCCTCCCCTTGCATTTGAGTAAGGTATCGGTATCTTTGTGTTTACTGTACCTTAAACAGAAGATACCCTATCCACAATGTGACGATCATTGTTGGTTGACTTCTCAGACAGTGAAAATAACACATAATGCAAGTTGTAAAGCAAAAATATTTACCTTACAATACTGCTCATTTAAATGTTTGTTATTTCCGGCAAGAAGTTATGACCAGTCTGGCCATAGCATACCTTAAGGCGTGGTTTTTTTTTTACATACATATCGTGCAGTTGTGGTTTTACAGCGTAAGCGTCGGTTTTACTTTGGAAGTCCCAACAGTATGCCCGACGAGGAGATGGATTATTCAGATTAGGTTTCAAATCTTTATAGATCAGTCATTACATTCACTAGTTGAGGCGAGTTCATTTTCATACGTCACTGACACATTCACTGGTTATTTTTATACTTTACTTCATGCCGGCGACAACAAGGATTCCTGAATCCCTTTCTAAATCTCCCCAACCACTGCCGTCAGTTCGGCAGATCTTCGTATATATTGCCCTTTGTTGTTCTACTCCCCTTTGTTGTCTCCAACCTTATACCCTGTTTATGTTTTCTTTCTTTCTTTCTTTCTTTCTTTCTTTCTTTCTTTCCCTGTACCCAGATCGCGCGAAAACTACAGGGTCGGAGGGTCAAAGGGTCCTTTCTGTGGATGAGGCTGGACACACACACACACACACACACACACGCACATATACAAACAATTGTTTCCCCAGTGCTTGGCTACAGCAGTGATAGGATCTAGTCTGGTAAAGACGTTGTATTGATTCTTCTGTATGTATGTACAGATATCTCTTATTTTCCAATACAGTTGGTACAGGAATCAGTTTAAAAATCGTCAAACTCCACCTGTTCGTTAGGAGCAATGAAATTATATACCCAAGCACGTCATCAGTTATGTGTGTATGTGCGTCACAATTTTTATAAAGCAGATTGGCTAAATCTTTGCTGAAAGGGAAAGGAATAATGGTATCTTTAGGGAGCGAGGGACTGATTTTAATTAAAGTGTCAGTCGTCAACATCTTTAGGCAGCACAGACGTAGATCGAAAGCCGCAAGGACAAGTGGAATCGTTCAGGATGCAGTAGTTACATTAAAGCCTCTGCTGACCAGTTACTCAAGTCGTCGAAGTTTCTTTCGCATTTTGCTTGTGTATATAGGATCCAGTGCCATCGCGAAGAAGGTAATAGTAAATGAGGTCGAAGCGGTATGAGTCTCAAAACTGACGTTCCGTGTACGTGCATGTGTGCACGCGAAGAGGAGGGAACCTTCGGTCTGGAGAGTCAGGAACGCTGTGACCAATTCGAGTGGTGTGAGATCGGCCACGGCTGTAGATGTAAATGCCTCCATCGGGGTTTTTTTTTTCTTATTGTGGCGTGGGTGGGACACGTTGTGAGGAGCGGTGAATGTATGGTTACGACAGATTCAAAACGAAATCATACTGACCTCTCGTGCGTACGTCCGACAAAATAAGAGCTACAATTCATTGTTTTTATTTATTAATATAGTAATATTTTCTCAGTAAGTTGCTTTCTAAGACATTTTGTGTGTT
Organism: Coptotermes formosanus; assembly: GCA_013340265.1. NCBI lineage: Eukaryota > Metazoa > Arthropoda > Insecta > Blattodea > Rhinotermitidae > Coptotermes > Coptotermes formosanus. The sequence continues at coordinate 87,945 of BLKM01000165.1, read as the reverse complement.
GTGTTGTCAGTGGTTATACAAATTTATGTTTCAACCGGTGCGTGACGTAAGAGGTATCGTCGGTTGCAGGTCAGTCGTGATCAGCACCGCCACCACCACGACTCCTATCACCACCACCCCAACAAAATCGGTGCCAGTGGTTGATTTGGTACATGAACCCTTACAGACTAGGTACAGTGCGGGATCCTTCGTGTTGATGGCCTTACTGTCACGATCCGTAAAGACGTTGCTGTGTCGTTTACGGAGGAGGACGTTGACAATGTTGTAGTTTGTCTCACTGATGCTTAGTAGTACCGCCGGTCCGTGCTTAGTCGTAATATTTTCATATTTTCCGTCAATTTCCAATGTGTTCATCTTGAGGGCTTTGATTGAAACAGCTTTTTTTTTTCAATTTGTTAATTGGATCCACCTGAAAATATTCATTGTATCGTAACTGAAGAAGAAACAATGTTAGCGTCACTTTTGAGAATATTTGATGGTGTTGTGTAAGCTTGCCTTTTGCAGTAGCAGAAGAGACTTTCTTCGCCAGAAGTTCAACTCGGTTTGCAGAGCCGATATGTTCTGTTTTCGCATACAATCACAGTCAAGTTACGGCCAGTCTGTCTTGGTGTCGAGCCCCTCGAGGCACGTGACCAGATATTAGTTCCGTGTTGACTGTTGTGTTTTTTTATTAATCATGATGAACCCTACCTGACGGGAAAGCGGGTCTGGCCGTTGCCCCGAGTCAGATTCTGTCCGTCATACATATTTCTAGATATTACATTTTTAGACGCATACTGGTATTGAAATTAGGGCATATGTGCATATAGGCATGGCCTCTGTCAGTGCCAGTCTTATACAGCAGATCATGCCTTCTGTTTTCGCAGTGTCTTATATGGGGTATATATACCAATAAACCCGGTGTAGACAAGAACGTAAAACACGCGTGTTCCCCGTCACTATATAAAGCCTGACGACCGTGGGTTTTGCTTCGGGGGCCCGACCCGCGGTCCTCTGGGGAGGGCCTGAGTACAAACTCAGATGATCCTTACCTCCATTGTAACCCCTACGCCGTACTCTTCCTCCACGCCTCATACCGGACCGCCCAAATGGCCTCCTTACTACTGTTGAAGTTGCAAAATACCTTTTCTGGCGTTTACAGTAGTCAGTTGGTATATCAAAAGTCCGTTGTACTGAATTCAAAGCGTCGTTATCTCGTGCTGTGTAATCTTACGCAAGAAAATATTTGTGACACTTTTCAGTCTTAGAAACAGCTGGTTCTGTACGAGTATAGTCCTTAAGTTGTAACAGTTCTTTCATTGTAGCTTCATTGTGTTCCGCATCAGAAAGTGTATCTCACCACGTTCCTTGTATAGGACATACCCGTACGTCACGGCCCCTCTCCATCTGCAGCGGGCAGGGTTCATAATCTCGAAGCTACCAGGACACAACCTTGCCTCTGGGCGGCCTACGATCGGTCAAAGTTCGAGGGCGAACGTGTGTTTTGGTGACTTCACCACTCACGAGGTCTCCAATAATGACCATAGACTCTTGGGATTATTCGCTAAAGAGTACCAACAATAACGCACAAATTGTAACCTATGTGACCGAAAGTCCTTAGAAGTCCGCCTTCACTCCGATATGTTTCGGTGGCATATAATGCCACCATCATCAGGGGGAGACAGTGTTGTATCCCGGGGAAGGGCCAGTTCCCCGTGGGTGCTAAGAACCGAGCGGAGAATCGAGCAAGACGTGGGTAGGGTCCACAAATTGCAAGTTGCAACCAGAGCTGACGGGAGTGGTGTATTTGCAGGTGATTGATGATGAATACAATTGACGGACTAACCGTTTGTTGCGTGGGCGTCCCAAGAGGTGTGATGACTCGATACCAACTGGTGCTGGCGTGGCGACGCGATGGTTATACTTGTTCGCCGAAATATCAAAACGGGTGTCTAAATAGTGTACCGCGATGCACGTCATATCCCCCTAGTGACGGTGGGGCGGGTCCATGTTCTCGAAGCTTCTAGAACTCAACCCTCGTGCTTCAAAGAAACCTGTGATCCGGCAAAGTCCTGGAAACTGACCTTCGCACTCCCTCAAATTTATCCTCACGAGGTCTCGAATAATCATCACCCTCTCTTGGGATGTGTACATTTCCGTGAGGTGTGTGTACACACTACAGCTCGAAGTATCAGTTACACAGGCACTAAATATTTCCTACTTACCTTAATGGTCACACGAGCATTGGCATCGAGTAATATTTAACTCTGCTATTCCAAAATTCTGCCCTACATATGTGTGTGTGTGTGTGTGTCTCTCTCTCTCTCTCTCAGAAGAGTTCACACGGAAAGCTGGGACGCCACTGGTGAGATACAGTCCTTGTTAAGTGCACATCGTCAGAGCCACTCCACAGGATTCAATATCCATATGGTGTGGCCGGCGCCGTATATGTACTGCGGAAATTTCTTGACATTTTTACAAGTATGTAGGATATACTTACAGACCGTAGTTCGGGTGATCACTGAATAGACGACGAGTATTTGTCGCATGTCTTACTGAATTACACGTGGGAAGTATTAACTGCTTATTAGATATAAAATAATAATCAAGTATGTTATCCTATAATTCCGTGACACCTATGCAACAGTACCGGTGGGGGGAGGGGGGATGAAGCCACTCCAATAGTCACAATTGTAATGTTATAGCAATAACACAGCTTACGTTTAACAAAATACAGAAGCTGTTTCCTTTATTAGAATAAACCAACTACAATCAGGGCAAACTTAAGATCGCCTAAGATTGAATGCTGTTACGATGTGGGCTGCCACTCCTAATTTTTTTGCGTACTCTGTGAAATAGAACTATACAATAAAACGGACGTAGCACACCATGTATTTTGTATTGGCACATTACAGCATTACCACGTTTATGCGTTAGTGCATTACGACATGTTTCGGTTCGACTGAACCATCAGGCAATGTACATGAACATACCAGTGTATGAGATATGTCTACTGAGATTTGCTCGACAAAATATGAACGTAGTCACACGTAATGCGAATATATATAGTACAAATGTAGGGTGTAACGTGATGCGTCTAGTTTATGCACCACGTCCTTTGGTGTATGGTCCGTAAATATTACTGAAATGAACCACTGTGTTTGATTTAGCACTACAGCACGAGAAGAACTTTCAGTCTTCACTTGCGTTGTTTGGTTTTTGTCTAGAAATACGCTGACGTACTTCGTTCTTGCCTTGTTTAGGAAGTATACACGTTAAAGTAACGCAGACATCTGAAAAAGATATTGACAGTTGGGTTGTGACTTTGTAAAACGTACCTAACTGAGGTTATACCGTGTAGACAAAGAGGGAAATGAACATACACAGTCTTTCCTTATTTACACCAATGACGATGGTTTTATTTTGGATTACAGTGAGTACAAGAACGTAAGTAAGAGTGTTTTCCAGTCGCAGGGATTGCAGCACATGTATTGAGTGTGAAACCTCGGCGACACTCACGCTTATATATCTGGGATGCTTGGACCCTGAGGACATTAGAGGTCTGAGCCTAGGGGCTATCTGGAACTTCTTTAGAAGGACAGGGTTCTCATGACTTGAACCTAGTGAGGGGACACAAAGGGCCCGTCAAGGCCTACGTGCATCGTGACCGCAAGGACTCGACCCAGACTTACTCACGTGGCACAGGTATTTTGTACTTGACCCGTCGGAGGCGGGTACTGGCATCGAACTCAGTGGCAAAAACCACACTGGCCCCGCTGCCATTGTTAGACGCAAATAACGGCAGGAGTTTTGTTTTTATGTGGTAACTGTTGTGTTTTGAAGGAGAGTGGTTCTGACGCGGTGGTGATTGCCTGTGTACGTGTTGAATCTTAGTGGAGACTGTCCGGAATCTTTTGAAACTGTGACTGCAAGTGGTAGTGCTGTAATTCCTATTTCTATAAGCTGAATCACTGATACTTTGTTGCGGATTTTGGAAGGCACTGAAAGATGGAAAATGTGGAGTCAGTACAAACCACCTGTTCCGACATTAAAAAAAGGGCGGTGCGTTTGACATTTCGCGGTAGGGGGTGGCTTTCGGGTAAGGGGAGGATGAGCCGAAAGAGGATAGTCTCTTTGTATCCATAACGTTAAGGTGTTCTGTTGTATCCCTAATAAGCTCGTGGTTGGACAGACGTATCGTGGATGTTGCGCCTAGGGGCGTGAGTGTTCGAATCTTTCACAAGATTGGGAAGGTGGTGGTACAGCAGCCCAGACGTCGAGATGAACCAGAGTACTCGTTCAAACAAAGTTTATTAAAACAAAATATATAGAGCTGCCTCTAGAACCAGTAGCGGCGGTCACGGTTTAGTGTCCCTGACGGGGGGGGGGGGGTCGTGGGCCCTTTTCACCCCGGCGGCAGAGACTTTGCGGGCAGACAGCCGAGCGGTACTTTGCTGCCCTGAAGATGGAACGCTGACATTCGGAGGCTGGGTGGTTGTCGTTAAAGGGTGATAGCCCACGGCACTCTTCTGATACTTATGGCTGAATAAGTAATACGTTGTACAGTGGTGTGGTCCGGTTGTGGAGACAAATGCAGGAGAAACGCTGATTTCTACTTGGCCCTAAATCTGCGACAGTATCGCACCCCACTCTCCTGTCGTCGTTTCCTTACAGTCTTTCACACAAGGCACACAAGGGTTACAAAAACCCTCTATTCCCCACATTAAAGACTAAACGTACGTGCAGGAATGTCTGCATATATGCCTGCCAGTTGGGTCATGTGGGGAGTGCAACGTGTGGCCAGTGAGCCGCCAAGTGTCCCTGGACACTACAACAGTCCGACGTGGACTAGCGTGTGTGCGAACTCAGAAGTGAAAATGTTCAGGGGTTGGATTTCCAGGGGTTATATACTGAACTGATCAAGCCAACGCCCCGACGAAGTTCGGAGTGTATCACAAACAATCGTTTCACAGCCCACGATATTCGTCGTACACGTAATGTTTACTGGTACCAAACTCGTGACGAATTCTCTCATAGTGTTCGTTCTAATCTTTACTGTTTTCTAATAACGGCCTCGAAATAAGGATAGGATGAATATCGAGTTACAGCATATGTATAACTTCACATTGTTTGTGCAAATATCGATAACACTTTTACAATATTCATAGTTGTTCCGGAGTTCTCCTTCCTTAATTCCTTAATTATGTATATATAAGTGTAACGACGGGATTGCGGGTGCGAGATAGCAGTCCGCTTTCCGTGCCGATTTTTACTGTTTTCCACCCTAGTCTAGCTGCAGTCCGGTAGCGGGTGCTCCCCTGGGACAAGGATTTTGGGAACGGGCCCCGAGCACTGTAAGGTGATGTCTATTCTGCATTCCACTATCTAAATCGTTTAGCGCACTGTTTAGTGGTGCTTGGGATACGGAGGATGATGGAAGTTGCTGACACGGCGGTCACACAGCCGCCTTGCCTGGCGTGTATACTCACAACTAGGATGCTATGACTACTGTACGTTATTCTGCAAGGTTATTATTATTATTTACTGCAGTTGGGTTTTCAACCGGTGGCAGCAGTCATACGCTAGTACAGACCCCACATTACAGTAACACATACATTTACGGAACAGCACAATTACAGTACAGGTATTAGCAAATCACCACACAATACAATATACGTACCCAAAATACAATATACCGACTCGAGTACAATATGCCTACTCAATTACCATATACCCACACAAATACAATATACTGGCACTAGTACAGTATACCTACGCAAATGTTATATACCCACACAAATACAATATACTGGCACTAGTACAGTATACCTATACAAATGTAATATACCCACATAAATACAATATACCCACTCAAAATACCATGTACTCTTACAGTTATAATATAACAACACAATTACAGTATCCTACACAATTACCGTATACCCACACAATACATAATACACAAATACAGTATGCCTATACAAATACAGTATACCCATACAAAAACAATATTCTTACCCAAAGTACAATATACCGACCCAAATAAAGTATACCCACACAAATACAATCTACCCATACAAATACTACGAGGTATATTCCTACTCAAATACAATATACCTGCATAAATACAATATACCCATTAAATACAGTATACCTACACAAAATACTGTATACCCAGATGAGTATATTATACGTGTACAAATAAAATCTACCCATAGAAATACAATGTACGTACATAATGTAATATAGAATACGATATAGCTGCACAATATAATTTACCCACACAATCCCCACATGCACACACGTTACAGAAACCTTCACATCACCCACTTGTTACACACAACACTTCACTTCCCGCCATTTCACTTATATACACTCAAACCGCACTTGAACTCCCTTCGCTTGTAACTACCTTCTTAACTCTCTTCCTAAAAGTGCTTAATTTGCAGGGGAAAGACGCCAGTAAGTCTGCAGGCAGTTGGTTCCAGTTTTTAATGGTCCTGTTTAAGAACGAATATTTACCAACATCTGTTCTGTGTTTTCTAGTCCTGCTTTTCCTGTTATGATTGTCCCTACCCAGGTAGCAAGGTTTTAGAAGTCTGTCCCCTATCGCTTTCCAAGCCCCCCCCCCCCCCCCCCCCCCCGCCCCGGTGTATGCCTTGAAAAGAGCGCATATTCTGCTATCATTCTGCGCTGTGGCAATGTTTCCCAGCCCGTCTCATTTGTATTATTTCCAAATTTAGCCGCTATTTTTTCTACACGATTTAAGGCAGTCCGCTGCAGGCAGGATCTCCCAATACACAGAAACATGCCAGCCTGATATCCATACTGAAACCATTAAGGAACAAATGCTGTGTTCAAGATGGTGACATGTAAGTGTGCTTGACAGAACTGGCAGGGGGTTGAACATACTCTGATCATGACTATCCTAAGTGAATTGAATGTGGGATACTGTGTGACACGCAGTTCAGGTCCCAACCCAGGAACAGTTTTCCTGGATGTGGCGATGGCTTTCAGCACTGCATGGACTGAGGTTGCCCTGTACATGCTAACCACCACCCTCAGCATTTAGCTGGTTAAAACTACACTGCCCCCACCACTATTCATAGGTGTTGCAAACATGCTTCCACTCAGCTAGTTTGGGTAAGAAATTGCAAATGACCGTGGCGTATCACATCACACTATTCTTCTGTTGTTTATTCACTCTTCACTGGAGCACTGTGTTTTGGTTACCAAAATGCTGCTTCTTCCCTTTCTTAGGTGCACACATGATCCTGATACTGCCAATTTTTCACTTTTCAAGACGCAGCAACCTGAAACAAGCATAAACAGCGCCATGTTGACAGGTTACAACAAATACAGGAAATTTAGTCACGACTATGTGTGTAGTTCTGTCCATTTTCATAGTCTCTACTATGTCATGCCAAGGTGGGGGGGGGGGGGGCGAACTGGGTGATAACCGAAGTCAATTCTTAACTGGTTCAACAAAGTTGCTTTAATGGTGTTGATAAAACAAAGTGGATAATACGAGTAACGTGGGTAATTTGGTAGTGGAAGCATAGTGAGCCTTGGCAGTTGTAACGGTGGGGCTTTCGGGTGCGAGATAGCGTCCCGTCACCCCTACCGTAACGTTACTAGTTTCCACCCCTGGCCGCAGTAGGGAAGTGTGGCTTGTGTTCCCCTGGGAAGGGTTTTCTGGGAAAAGGGTCCGAGCATTGTGTGACGATGGGTGCTGTGGCTTTCGGGGCGTTTTATTTAGTGCGCTTGTTATGGTAGCGGGAGTGGTAGGACCGAAGGGTAACTTGCTCACCCCTAAAGGACTCGAACGTTTCTAACTACAAATAAAACCCAGCTGAAACAACTAAGTGCAAAATATATTCTACTAAAACAATACAATATTAAAGTGCAACAAAGTAATAGCGAAACAAAGTATCCTAACCAAACCAGTCAGCAACTAAGGTCCCCTGATACGGCCGAGTGGATAGACAACCCTTTACTTACAAAATGAAGTGAAGGAACTACACATCTTCGACACTGGATCACAAGTATCTTGGTAGCACGTCAGTTGGCGAGAGTCTCCCCTCGGGATGAGACAGTTTATTCACCAGCAGCTATCCGATAGTAATAGAGCGTCCATCCGCTAGACCGTGTTAGTAATAACTTCGTATTTCCGGTAGGTCTTTAGTTCAGACCGCCCCCCTTGGATATAGCAACATTTACCATTGGCGAATCACGCTGAAATCCCTCAGACAACAGTATGTAACAGGGTGGCTGATTGGCTCATCTTTTGACATCATCACATTCAGGCGAAGAATCATGCAGTTCCTGTTGATTTTGGGATTTTAGATGACATCAAACTTGAGATTTTGCAAGTTCCTTCGCAGGAAAATGAGACTAACAAACACACAGAAAGGAAAGCAATATGGCGTTTGTGGTATATGCGGCTTGCCAGTAGCAACCAACATATTCTTCCCCACCGTTACGTACTATGTGATGCAAAAGCGTACAATACAGTACTAGTTCCAATAAACTTATTAAATCAATCAATACAAGAAATAACATAACCAAATGGACGTGTTTTCACAAAGCAAATTAATTAACCCTTCACTAGGCCACAACACGCTGTTTAATGACATCTGTGGACTCGAAGGAACGTACTGACACGCAGTTCTCAGGTGCGACCTGTACACTCAGAACAAATACTGACCATTATGGTGATTTATTACAACAGTAAAAAACTGTGTAACAAAGTAACAAAAAAGTGATTACTGCTGAATGAAGGACTAGTCACTGCTGGCGTCGGGGTGGCACGGGAAATTAATGCCTAAACCAACTTGCCCCATCCGAATTTTTCCTACACTCGCACAAAAAAAACAAAGTAAAATTATTGTAAATTTTTTCTGTCTTTCACTAATTCGCGTTTCTTTACACGACTAGGGCTTATCTGGGGTATGATAAGAAACAAGATGCAGAATATTTCTCTTCTTCGCCTGTCCAGTCGCAAATCTATCACCCACAGCAGCTGCAGTAAGCAAATCATTTAGTCACAAATACCGACGATTAGAACCCTCATGATGCTAAGTAAATGGCGAGCGGTTGTAGCCAGAGGCTCCAGTGCCCCTGTAGTGTAGTTCTCTGCGGCCATGCGTCTTCTCCCTGCCGGGTGGCGGTGCGTATGCAGATGCGGCGTTCGAACATATTTTGAATGTGAAATCCAACACCAGTTTGGATGGCAAAGTACCGCGACTCCAGAATGCTAAAGTGCCAGTGCAGATGCCAGGTAGGGACCGTACAAGCTTTACAAATGGCTCTCGAATTTCTGTAACGCATCATGACCGGTAGACACGGCGAAGCCATTTATGCTGACTTGATAGTAAATACTGCTGGGGTAATAATGGGCGTCGGTCCTTGCCTCTGATTGGTCAAAGCTGACCATGATTCTGCTTTACATTGACGTAAGTGCAAGTACTGTTTCCACATTTTGAATGCAGTGACAGTGCATATTAAAATCATACGAGATGTGTCTTGCGGGAGGGAGTGTCGTGTGTAATTGAAAGGAATGGCTAGAGGATGTGCTGTGGGGTGTGGGTTTCAAATGCGTGACAACACAGTGAGTTCCGTTTGAACAGAGTGTGATTTTCGTAGGTTTGTGGTCAACTGCAGCGCAAAGCTGAGACTGACTAAGAAAAGGCAGTTGCAGTTGTGTACACCCCGGTTGCGTCATGTTGCTGGCATAAGTCAAGTGAGATGTGTCAAACAAGTTTTAATGAAATGTGCCAATCATTTCAATCGTTATTAATTAAATCAATAATCAAATCAGTAAGTAGATGTCTTTATTACAAGACCTACTATGTGGCCAACACGTATATTTCCTATGCGTGGTTCCTGGGATTTTAAGTCAGCTTGTATTTGTTTTACCGCGACCTTGGGAAGACTGCCGATGAGGACCAGACGAGGTTCGAGAGCGTCTGGAAGTGGGTGTGATACGCCAACTGAGCGAGTCTCACTTTACTGAAAATCACGTTGAATTCTACCGACCGCATGTAAAGAGGTAGATGATGACGTTTTGATTTTATGTCGACGGTGGTTGACAACTTTTCGTTTACTTTCTTTAGCATAGCAGAGTGGTTGTAATGATAACTGTAAATGACAATTGGGGGTATCCTGGAATTACGGTTGCTTGGCGGGGTGGTACGGCAATGTCTTCTGCGTCGGAGTCGCTTTCTTAGTAAACAGCAAACTGCTCTGTGGACTCTTAGGATGTGTTTCCCGCATCAGGTTGTTGAATCAGACTACATTTGCATTTCGATCTCGGTGCGGGACAGTAGTCTGTTGTGTCGACACCGGACATACACACGATAATGATAAAGATGGAAACTAAAGCTATAATTAAAGACAAAATGTCACACACTGTCGCCATTGCAGTCAGGTAGGAACTGCCAGTCATCGTGCAAGGGACTGCACGCGTCTTACTGCGCTCACGGTTGAATGAGTGCACAGATACACGTTTCCTCTCACACAACTAATGTACGTATTTATATAACAACCTTCCAAGCTCGTCAGTGAGGCTTCCAAATTCTGCATCCTCTCGTCTGCCAGCTGAATCCTGTTTTCATGTTCCCCTCTCAGAAATTATGATAGCCACATGTCAGAAACCATATTAATCAAAAGCTACATATATCAAGTGAACGACACAGATTTTATTACAGTCTCCAGCAAGTTTGTGTCCTTCTGTTTGACAGATTCTATTCTTTGAGCTTCCTTAATTCATTTAATGGTGCTGTGGAATCACACACGTAACACAGTGTATCAGTGGAAAATACAAATTACGAAGACATTGACAGAAGCAGCTGTGTGTCACTTTCAGATAGTATTTCATCATTTTCCTTGGGAGAGAACAAAAACCACAAAGTAACTTCCCTCTTGCTGGACTTAAGTCTGAGATGGCAAATGTATCTTTGTCTATTTAAGTCATTCGCCCTGATTGAGACACGTCACATTGGCTGCTAGTTTCAGAATCCGTACGTAAGAAGTCTGTTAACTGAAGGGTCTAGGGTATAAAAGTTTTGAAGAAGTTACTGGAAGTTGAAAAACATCATGCCATTTAAGAAGCTTCATCCACTCCAACTCTCCAACAAAACCCATTGCTCATTGATGACAAATTACACAAATATCTTAAAAGAGTTATGGAACTTCGGGTACACTCACTGGAAGTTAAAAACGACATGCAATTTAAGGACCGCCACACATATTAACTCTCTCAACACACCACATTTCACAGTCCTTCAAACACACAAATATCTCTTTCATTGTGCCATACCTGTTCCTTTATCCTCGCTAATTCAAACTGCAGCATCAGGATTTCACGGTCCTTTGCTGTTATTCTCTCTTGACAATCATGGAGCTCCAGCTCCCTGTCGACTGCCATCTTCACCCTGTAAGCATTGGGAACATGAGAAACACATGCAACATTTCTGGATGGAAAAGAGTGCTTTACCTAGACTTACATTACACTGTAATATAGAATGTATCATTGTCTATTTTATGTCCTTCACTCCGATTCAGACACGTGACGCTGGCTGCTTGTCTGGTTGGCTTGCCAGTTCTGTAACGATATTGAGGTGTGGTGTGCAAGGAGTTACATTTCTTAAACACTCACAAGCAACTGAACCAAATAAAAGCAAAAATTGTTAACACAAATGTAATTAGTAAAGATCCTCAGCTGTCAACATGAGGAAAATATTCAAGCATTTTTGTGGCATTATGGTTTCTGTAGCTAATATAATCCCATGTACTAGTGTGTCAACACTTCCAACAGCTTTGTGGAGTGCGTGAGTTACTCACCCACCAGGGCGTGGTAAATACGGGGCCTTCGAATCCGACTCACTTTCAGTGATCCAAAAACGTGAAACACTTCCATTCAGAGGTAAATGAACAAGGGTTCAAAGGACTGTTTTGAGATGGGGGTTGCAACAAACTGTCGAAAAATTCAACTTTATCTTCTTCATTTTTTTTAGAAGCAAAGTACTTGAAGGTAACAAGGCCATTCTTGGTCCATGCTACGGTAGCTTTGGGGAGAGGGGGGAGCCAAAAGAGAATATTCATCCTCATATCTATCACATTAAGAAACTGTCAATTTGCGGCTCTTTTACTAAAACAAATTCTACGTGTTTGTATCATTAATCTCCATCTGTGTTCCGTCCAGTTATTAACTTTGTTAAGACAATGCAGTTCTCTGATATGCTTGACATAATTCACGAACACGGACCTATTTAACCACCTTCCTACCCACTTATTCGAAACAGTACACAGCCAAACCCTGACACAGCACCCATGAATGTTAACATAATTTCCATATGTTACAGAATTTTTATTTACACTACCCTTCATACAAGGTGTGGTAGAAAAGTAATGAGACTGGCAACGCTGTGAACGAATCGACAATGCTGCTGCCTTCCCCTTCACATGGCAGTTAGGCTAACCCCTGCCGTAGACTCAGTACAAGTTTGAACTTGCTACAGTTGCTACGTGATTGTTGAGAGCGTCTGAAGTGAAGTTGTGTTTGTGATGTGTGTTACAAAAATGGACTGGCAAAATTTTGAGCAACGTTGTGCCATCAAATTCTGTGTAAAGCTTGGCGAATCCGCTACTGTGACTTATGAAAAGTTACAAATGGCTTATGGAGAACATTCCCTACCCAGGGCACAAGTGTTCAGATGGCACAAATCCTTTTTAGAAGGCCGAGAACAAGTGGAAGACGAACCTCATGCGGGAAGACCTTCAACCTCAAAAACAGACGACAATGTGGAAAGAGTGAGGTCTCTTGTGAGGTCAGATTGTCGATTGACGTTGCGAATGATCAGTAGTGAGTTAATTTTGAACCAGTTTACCGTCCATAAGATTTTAACACAGGATTTGTGCATGAGAAAAGTGTGCGCCAAGATGGTTCCAAAGAACCTCACGACTGAGCAGAAGGCCAGTCGGAGGGATGTGTGTCTTGATCTTCTGGACCGCCTTGAGAGGGAGCCAGAACTCTTCAGTCATGTTATCACAGGTGATGGATGAATCATGGATCTTGGAGTACGACCCCGAGACAGAACGCCGAAGTCGGGAGTGGCACACTACAAACTCTCCCCGTCCCAAGAAAGCGAGAATGAGCACATCCAAAATCAAATCGATGCTCAATTGTTTTTTTTTGGCAGTCAGGGGATCATCAACAAGGAATTTGTGCCACCAGGACAAAGTGTCAATCAAACTTTTTATCGGGAAGTCCTTGAAAGGCTCAGGAAAAGGGTGGCAGGCACGTGTGCGACCACGCATTGCACGCACGTGGATGCTGCACCACGACAACGCCCCATGTCACAAGGCAGTCTCCATCAATGAATTTTTGGCAGAAAAAAGCATTCCTGTGGTTCCTCAGCCCCCCCTATTTGCCGGATCTCAGTCCCTGTGACTTCTTTTTATTCCCCCGGCTCAAAAACCACTTGAAAGGGCGCCATTTTGGTACTCTGGATAATATCCAGAAGAGCGTAACCGACGAGCTGAGAGGTATTCCAGCAGAAGCCTTCCAGCACTGCTACGAACAATGGAAACAACGCCTCCGTCGCTGTATAGCTGCCCAAGGGAACTATTCTGAAGGGAATAACCTTGATTTGTAAAAAGAATAAGATTCATGGTTAAAAGAAAATCAGTCTCATTACTTTTCTGCCATACCTTGTATGCCAATACAAACTAGCGAAAAAATGGTGGTACTACATCTATGTTTGATTGCAGGCCTGAATTGTGAAGTAGCATGCAAGTACACTCTCATCTCATCACATTACCTTACATATTTGCGTACGAAACTTCAAGGCTCTTTAGGCTCTCCTGCAGGTGACGAATCTTGTCACCTGCCTTGCACCACTCATCTTCATGTTCACGTCTCTGAAATTATGACACCCACATGTTAGAAAACAATATTAATCAAAAGCTACATGTATCACGGCAGTAAGACAGATTTTATTAAAGCCTGCATCAAGTTGGTGTTTTTCTGTTTAACAGATTCTATTCTTTGAGCTTACTTAATTCATTTAATGGTGCTGTGGACTGACACACGTAACACAGTGTATCAGTGGAAAATACAAATTACGAAGTCATTGAGAGAAGCAGCTATGTGTCACTTTCAGATAGTATTTTTTATCATTTTCCTTGGGAGAGAACAAAAACCACAAAGTAACTTCCCTCGTGCTGGACTTAAGTCTGATATGGCTAATGTATCTTTATGTATTTAAGTCATTCGCCCTGATTCAGACACGTCACACTGGCTGCCAGTTTCAGAATCCGTACGTAAGAAGTCTGTTAACTGAAGGGTCTAGGGTAACCCTCCAACTGAACACATTTCCACACACAAATATGCCTGTCATTGTGCCATACCTGTTCCTGTAGCTTGGACATTTCAGCTTCCATTTTGAAGGTTTCTTCCTCTTTCAATGTAATTTTCTTCTGAGCCTCCTGGAGCTGCAGCTCCCTGTCCACTGCCATGTTTACCCTGCAAGAACTGGGAAAATGAGAAACACCCATGAATGTTAACACAACTGCCATAGTTTACAGAATTGTTATTTATCACTACCCTCTATATGCCACCACAAAGTGGTGAACAAACGGTGGTACCACATCTGTGTTTGACTGCGGGGCTGAATTCTGAAGTAGCATGTAAGTAAACTCTCATCTCATCAAATTAACTTACGTATTTGCATAACAACCTTCCAGGCTCTTCAAGGTGCCTTCCAGCGACGAATCTTGTCGTCTGCCTTGTTCCACTCGTCTTCGTGTTCACGTCTCTGAAATCATGATAGTCACATGTCAGAAAACAGTATTAATCAAAAGCTACATGTATCACGTCAGTAACAGATTCTATTCTTTGAGCTTCTGCAGTTCATTTGTAATGCCTCTCCAGTTGTGCTTTCGTCCTGTCCAACCTAACTTGGTCTACTGGGAGAGGTACAGGTAGAGTGGCGTCGCAGGCCCTCACCTTGGTCTACTGGGAGAGGTACAGGTAGAGTGGCGTCGCAGGCCCTCACTGGATCCGTATTTACTATACACAAAATGTAGCTACCATCAGTCAATTTTGAAATAATAAGGTAGGTCAGTGACAAGTGCCGTGCGTCGACTTAACTACGGGGCTCTGGAATGCAGAATGGTAAACGCGTACAGGTTTCGTCCTGCCACGTTTTCGTGTAGCAATTCTGAGAAAAGTACAGTCCGTTGTTATCTGTTTTCTTGCTGCTAATAATATATGTACAGGGGTGATGTTTATGAAATTACGAAGTTATAATTCAAAAGTATTTACCCAAATAAGTTACTTGACAGAGGAAAGATAACTGCCTCACTTGAGTGGGATTGTATAACCCAACACCACGTATAATTTAGAATTTGAACAGGGTTACAAAAGTAAAGGATATGCCGATATTGCTCAGTCTCAACGCGTGGTAGTTTACAAATACGGTAGTTACACACCAATAGGTTGCAAATTCAGCCCAACTTACCTTGTAGCAGAATTGTAAGTTGGATCGTCATATTACAGTGATTGCCGAACTGGAGCCTCTGCCGTGTCAGTCGACATCAAACTGATGGAACGAATCTGTGCATAATTGCGTGAGCGAGTGCGAACTATTACCTTGTGGCTCCTGCGTTGTGTAGGTTCTACTAGAATGCGAAAAAATGTCCTAGTCCAGCACACCTCGCGGTGCGATGAACCCGCAACTATGAAGCCACGTCGCCTCTATTCTGTCGCGTCAACGCTACGCGTTACCGCTTTTGGTTTTCCAATACCCCAAACTAAATTTACTAATGATAACGGATTTCTACATTCATTACACATTTAATGGTGCTGTGGAACACACATTACACAATGTGTCAGTGCAAGAGAAATTACGAAGACACTGACAGAAGCAGCTATGCCTCACTTTCCGGTAGTATTTTTATTATTTTCCTTAGGAGAGGGCAAAAACCACAAAGTAACTTCCCTCTCGCTGGACTTAAGTCTGAGATGGCAATCAGGGACTTCTTCAAATTCCAGTGTGGTTTAAAGAATTTCATTATTAAATTATAACAAATTACTGTTGGAATGGCTGTGGCATATGGGCAGCAACATCATACTGGGCACAGCGGCTGTCTACCGGCCGCACAGCTGAGTCATTCCAATTATGTATGGGAGGGGAAACATACACTGTTTTCCAAAGCATCCAGACGCTCTGGGGCCCACTGGGCCTTTTGTTCAGTGGGTGAAAGGGGGCACTTAGAGTGGAGGTAAAATTGTCTGGGGAATGAAGAAGACCATATGAACCATTCAGTGCCAAGCTTAAGAATAAGTGGACATAAACCTCCACACAAGCAAACGCCTTGATATCGTACATAGGAAATCTTTCCCTTTCACTTTAGTGCATTTTATACTCACAAAAATCTTTTGTCAGTTTTCATGTAGCCGTATGGCAGTGACGTTCACAGGTTACGCTGACTTGTGGATGATTTATGTTTAAAAGTATAGGTTGCTGGCAAATATGATAGAGAATTATTGTAACCACAGGGAGTGCCCAGCATGAACTTCATTATTCTGCCTGTCCTGCTTCACTAGTGTCAAACCAATGAATGTGTATGAAATGGCAGTGCAAAGGACGTTCTGTTTCTGTTGTATGAAAGTGTGTGCTGGTGAACTGGCTTCAGCGGCTTTATTTCACATGCATCCATCAGGTGGAAGATACTGAGAGCTTCAGAACTTTTCTAAAGACATTGTAAGTACAAAGATTAAATTTGCATCCATGTACACTGCCCTTACTGAAATGTACTGGACTGTGTGAGCCATATGATAGAGGAAAAAGTTTAATGCTGTATTCATAATGCTTAAGTATGTCTTAGAGTGGAAAGTCTTCTGTGAGAAATATCTTTTGATCACAGATTATTTGTGTTCAGATTTTAAACTTTCGCGGAGCTGGCAGTTGTGACCATAGGATGTGTTTTGTTCGGAATACACAAAGCACAGAGGCCAGTACAATTCATAATAGCCACTGCAGAGAAAACTCATTGTATTTTCATGGAGCCAAGCTGTAGTCAGTGTGGGTGTGTGATAAATCATAAAAACAGAAAAGATGTGGGAGCAATATAATAAAAACCAGTGTACTGATTGATGTGTGGACGTACAGACAGGGGCGTAGCTGGGGGGGGGGGGGTGCTGGTGCTGTGGCCGCAGACGGCAGGGCCCGAAGGATGGCAAAATTAACTTTTATAAATAAAGAAGATTTTTTGTCCTCAAGTGTTAAAGTAAACTGATTCCAGTAAGAGGGAATTCTTTATATAATTGTGGTTGTCTTAAAAGTTGTTAATTTCTCTTAGGGGGCGGCCATCTTGTTAACTCGCCCGGGGTGCCAGAACACCTAGCTACGCCTCTGCGTTCGGTAAATTCAATGTATAAATGGGTAATAAAATTATGAGTCATCTTGTAACATAAATATGTCGACATTGTAAAAGGAGCATATATTTTAAGCATCTTCTTAAGTCTATTTTAATTGAGCCTCTTCCTTAACCTTTTAAAGCCTAGCGGTAACTTTACATACCACCAGGTTTAACATTAAAAAATTCTACGTGGTGCCCACATTGCGTTTATGTGTTTTGTACGGATCTCAGAACAAACAGCAACTTTTGCCTTATAAAACATTAAGAGATTGGTTTTTATAACCGAAGTGGAGAGTGTTTACAGCGCGGTACGCACTGAGTCCTTATATAAAACAGATACGTCCCGTCTTTAAAGGGTTAATCAGACGTTTGAGTCTGCATGATTTAACTGTTAAATATTTTGATAATGTGTGTATTTTTCTGAAAGCATGATCAGTTGGCAACCTGTGTATAAACACAATAAGGGCAGACAGCCCGGTGTGTTCGGCAGATACATTAACGTCAATATTCCTCTGCTTGGATCTTACGGTACAGACACTTCCCGACTTAGTTCCAGCTTTTCGGACTTATTCAACTTTAAAAAAGACTAAAAAATCAAAGAGCGTATTTGCAGCGCCAAGTTCTTAATTGCGGGAATGGAAGTGCAGTGAGACAACGGTGGCAGAAGAGTGCTTCTTTGTACATAGTGTGTAGTTGACCATGTGTAAGTAATTCCGATTGGCACAAAATTCGCCTTCCGCCGGAGCTTCCGGAACGTAACAGTTGTGTATATCGGGGAGTGTCTTCACCTGCACCGTGCATTACTGCTGTCTACAGATGAATCTGTGTGAAATGTTTCTTGATTATTTGCATTGTACTTAGTTAATGAAAATATGTACAGACCGCTACATGAGTTTTTGGGTTTGGCCTCTGTCATACTTGTAACGACTTTCTTTTGTGGGGTAAATATCTTGTTATTTTACTGTATGCAGAATTATTCCAACTAATCAGTATATTACTGTACTGTGCAAGTGGGCAAAATAAATTGCTTGGAGAGTTTCAGTGTTTATTATTTGAAATATATGCCTAGGAGTTACGACACTAATGTTATCAGTGCATATGACAGGTTCTGGTAAAGTGCAGTCGAACTCGGTCATAACTTTATGAAAGGGACTAAATGTTTTGTATCGTTATAAACGAGTGTTTACAACTGAGGAGTATAATGTTGTGGCTAACAATGAATTATTAGATGTGCGCCCTTCTGGGATGGTACGCGGCGTCGTGTGGTGTTTATCGACGTGTCGGTCAACAATTACCAAACGACGCCGCGTACTGAATGTGGGACCTACACGCTTTCCCGAAACGTCGGTAAACAATTACCACACGACGCCGCGTAATATGCCAGAAGAGGGCACCTCTCGTCAACATCGCGGTGGAAACCTGAAATCAAGGTGAGTGAGGTATTAATTGGTACAACAGAATACCTGTACAGACGACGTGCCGTATAAGCCGATGTCGTTATAACCGAGTTCGACTGTATTTAGTCTTGGTGGAAGAAATGACAAGCCATACATAATTTCGTTATTTATTCATTCTTTTATTTCAGGGAGTAGTTCATGAATAATGAAAAAAAGTCTGTACACCCAAAAGTACGAGTAATTACATATTGATATGTGATATGTTTAGATAAAGTAATTTACACAGACGCAGTTGCTGTGAGCAGTGTTGAAATGAATAACGTAACATGTGAGTTATTGAAGAAATGCCACTTACGTCTTGTCTCCTGTTTGATTATGCTTATATAAAAGATTGCCACACGAAAGCAGGATGAAATATTTGTTTCAGAAAACCAAAAATATATTTATCCTAACCCCTCACCACCTGCCTTCTAAGGTTTAATAAAAGTACATAAAGAAGATACCTGTAAGGCCAGGTATCAGCTGGAGGAAAGCACCAGGTTACAACATAGCCAGATTCTTAACATACATTCTAGAATCGTATGTAATCATTACTTACTTCCTTTAACATAAAAATGTCCCCATTCTTATTCAAGATGTGGAAGAATACACATGGATAAAAAGAAAGTTAAACAAAATCAAAGAAAGCTAATTTGTCCAGCAGTTCAGTAACTGACGCATGTT
The DNA here is from genome assembly GCA_013340265.1 of Coptotermes formosanus. Classification (NCBI taxonomy): domain Eukaryota; kingdom Metazoa; phylum Arthropoda; class Insecta; order Blattodea; family Rhinotermitidae; genus Coptotermes; species Coptotermes formosanus. The sequence goes on along the minus strand of BLKM01000165.1, from coordinate 68,419 downwards.
CTTCATACCCACTTTGAAGAGCCATTGTAACAGCCCGGTGTTGTACCACGTGACTTACGAACTTAAAGCAGGACGAGACGTAAACAGATTGTCAGCCCATATGAAGCGCTGTGTAAAAGAAGGCATTTTTATCTCATGTCCCCGGCATATCACTCTTACCATGTGTAACAGATTTCTAATCAGAACTAACACTTTGTTTAATGCATTTTTAATCAGGAAATGTTATCAGATTCAGTAATTTCAAAATTCGTTAGACACTGAATACCGTGTTAAAACCCATAACTTTATGTTTGCTGATGGCACCAGTGTGAAGAATTTTGTGTTCTGTACAACACCATGATTTGGTTCTATGTGAAAGTATGGTAAAAAATAGAATAGGAGGGTCCGTCTCTCAACCAACTATTTCTTTTTATTAAAAATAAGTTAAAACACAATAAAAGTATAGATAGACAACCGGTTTCGGCATCAATTATGCCATCATCGGGTTAAATACGTCACAAGAAAACACGAAGTTTGTTACATAGTGGATGTAAGAGAGTGGTGATAGTTAAAATTTTAATCTAAAAAGAGAAGGCCTTCTCTGTACAGGTGCTTATATTAATGCGGAGCAATAATATATATAGTAATTATGTCTGGGGGGTAGTGGAGTTTTGATGTATAACGGAGTATCAATATGGATCTATATGGATGGTCTTACTCTTTCGGAGGTTCCTGTAGTCTTGAATCTTGACAGCCGCGCCGTTGTTTATGTTGTGGGTTCTTGAAGGCGATGCTGGCGGCAGTTATGTGTGGTATCGACGGTATAGAGTGAGGTTGGAGAGATGATCTTGTTCCTTTGTAGTATTTTGGTAGCGATTGGGTTTCTTTGCGGTATCCAGAAGAT
>BLKM01000165.1:22592-62536 GCA_013340265.1 Coptotermes formosanus | reverse complement strand
GAAGATTACAACAGACTATTTGATGTCAAATCCCCCCTCCTAGGTTAAGCAGGTTCTGTTTAGGCATTACAGACACTGCCACATTACTTTTCTGTCCATATCCTCAGGACACAATACAATATCTGTCAAAAACAAGTTCTACTGTATGCATGCTTTACTGTATGACAATTCAGTGCTAGCTGTGTTAATGTGTAACAACACTTAATGTCCACACGGTTTGTGCAGCTAATCATTGAGGTAAGTGCACAGCTTCACGATCCTCATACCTCACCCCCAAGAAAAAGACTGTAGTTATTTATTTTGCCTCTTTTTCCAGTAATCATTACAAGTAAGGCATACACATTCAGAAATAAGCAAGATCAAATAACAGAAATATAGACTGCATTGCATTCATCTCTTTCAGGAGAGGGGCCATGAGAGGGGGTTTTGTGAAAATACTTACAAACTTCAGATTCAGCAACAGGCATACAGCTTCCTGACTCACTGAGCAATTGCCTACGTCACAAGTAAAGTAGGCCCACTGTCTGTTGAGTTTTTCCACTACCTATGAGATGATGTCTTGAATTCTACACAGTGAAACCAACAGAATGTCTACTGACCTGCAGTGTGAGATGTGCCACTGCATATTCCCTGCACGTCGGATGTTTCGCAGACGGCAGCACACAACCTGGAATGCAGAAAAGTTAAAATAGTACTAATTATTATACAAGGAATTCATTATTGTACTTCTAATAACCAAATATCTAAGGCTAATACAGTCTGCGAGTGTGGCTTGAATGGGGGAGATGAGGAATACACACAAAAACCACTTTTCAAAGCACCCACTTCAAACAATGGAACATCCTTTCTATATCTGACTCATACTAAAGGAAAGCAAAATTCCCTCATACATATTTTAAGCATTCTGCTGTAATGCATGAAATTTATAAATATTTTCTGGGGAACACCACTGAGAAGAAAGATGTTAATTTTCACTTTTCTCCCAAACCTGTGTTTACAACCCCAAAACCATGAAGAATATATTAATGCAAAAATTTTAAATATACACAAATTTTCTCTAGTTTATTATTTCGTGACCCAAATTTATGGCTCATGATACATACCTATACTGAGTTTCAGATCTCATTTTCTGTGAACCTGTCATCTGGTGATGCGATTTGTTTTCAAAAATATTTATTTACACCAAAACATCTACTTCATACTCGTACGTCACATACAAAATACATATCACAAGACAGTCTGCAGGCTTCGCAGGCTTGTGTTTCACAGGAAATGTTTGAAGTACACATCTTTGCCAGGGATGCGGCCATCAGTGCATCCTCGTATCCACTCCCCTATAAGCCCAAACATCGCGAACTGCGTCACGGCATGCAACAATGCATTCACAGAGACTGGCCGCACATAACACTGCATTATTTCAGTGTGTATACCACAAACTCGATTATATAAGCAACCCCTGAATCACACCATGAAACACCAGAAGCTGAAGGTTCAACAGTGCCAAATATGATAAACCTCGCATGCTCACAAACCATCCCCGTAACACCCACCTTAATGCTGTCCTTGCATCCCCTTTTCAGCCATCCATCCAGTCACTTTCCAAACGTTCTTCCCACCAAAATTTTGTATGCACTGAAATCACTGTTGGCTTCTATATTTAACTATCTTACATGAAGTTGGTGAACTGTATCACTAAGTTCCGTGTTATGCACCCTTCACTCTTTTCCGCTTGAAACATTTCACTAAACCCGTTCTTTTCAAATTATTCACATACATATTCTGATAAATTAAGGTACTATATTTACACACACGCGCACACAATCTGAAAACGTAAACCCTACAACTACACATACGTACACACCTAACCTACAATTAACGTTTCACGCTTTATAAATCACACACGATAAAACCACATATGAAATACACTTCATTCTTTCTTCTGTAAAACATTATATTGATCCCTTTCTTTTCAAATTATTCCAACGGACGTTTTCCTGACAAATTACGATAACATGTTTACACAAACACACAAAACTCAATACAGCTACATACACATAAACACATTTCCTCCATGCCTTTCTGTTCCACGGATTATAAATTATACGTGATAAAATCACACATGATGACACATCAGACAACAAAACATAGCAGATTAATTTCGTTTTCTGTGGCAGTCAGTATAAGTGATTAGAAACTTATGAATCTGGAAGATGGTGAATGCAGTGCTTGTAATTACTCGTTCCACGTAACACTCAGATTAACACAGATTCAGTAATATGGATTAGTGCACTTACCTTTATTTTCGGCGAACCGAGCTCTTGGCAATATCGGACTGGCCATGTTAACGTCAACAGTATCAGCACAAACACCAACAGTATCAGCACAAACACTCTGCTCAAGCACTGTACACCTCCTAGCAATTTCAATCCTGCACTGCTTGTTTATAGGAACGACTGACGTCATGTGATTATTATTGCTGTCTCGCGTAACCATCACAACACTTCGTGTTTACCCACTATCGTGTGGCGTAACCATGACAACGCTTCGTGTTTACCCGCTCTCGTGTTGCGTAACCATGACAACGAGACCTGTTCACTGCCTCCGGCGTTGCGTAACCACGACAACGCTTTGTGTTACCCCGCTCCGCCCCGTCTAATACAGATCATAAAAGTGCACACTCGTTAAAGTGTCAGAGATGAAATATGCACTCAACAGCGCTGTTAGCCCCCCCCCCCCCCACTGTCGCAAAATGATTATTATTGCTGTGTTGCGTAACCGTGAAAACGCTTCGTGTTTACCCGCTCTCGTGTTGCGTAACCATGACAACGCTTTGTGTTATCCCGTTCCGCCCCGTCTAATAAAGATCATTCAAGTGCACACTCGTACGTGCACTCAACAGCGCTCTAACTACAGACTTACGCTTCCGCGCGCGTGTTACGCTTACGGAAGCGTCATTGCGTGATTGTTAAAAACCGAGGCTTAATCCACCACACTGCATCGAAAGTGTCGCTTTCGCGTGTCGCGCCGGTTCTTCATTTACACTGCATAGTGGCGCAGTATACACTTAGAAATGTAGCCGCCATCTATCTGTCTCTCTGTCTGTCTGTCTGTCTATCTATCTATCTATCTATCTATCTATCTATCTACACACACACACACACACACACACACACACACACACACCCCCCCTCTGACGCGCCCAAATACACCGGAGTGACTATGGCACGGCCTTTCAAATTCTAACGACACACCGGCCCATTGGTGTAGCACTGTTGTCGTTGCCTAATACATGTGATGTTGCCTGTGGTATGGGTTTATGTCACGGTGTTAATGAAGACATCAATACTAGATGTTTGTATGCATGCAACTACAGACAATGGAAACACTGGCATCTAGATTAATTGTAACCAACATACCATTCACTGTATCCACAGTATTATAATTCTAGCTGCTGTATCTGTTTGTAGCCGATCCCAGTGGCTGCGCGGTCTAAGGCGTGGGTATGCGGCCGCGTTTGCTGGGACTGAGGGTTCGAAACCCGCCGGGCGCATGGATGTGTGTCTCTTGTGAGTGCTGTGTCTTGCCAGTAGAGGTCTCTGCGTCGGGCTGATCACTTGTCCAGAGGTGTCCTACGGGAGTGTGGTGTGTTTGAGTGCGATTGTGAAGCCTTGACAATCAAGAGGTCCTGGCCCACAGTGGGCTGTTGCACCATGGAAAAATCTATGTTTAACAACGTGTATGCAAAAATCTGAGGTACTAACAAAGTGGGTGGCTGATTACAGTACGCTACTGTTCAGCTGAATAATGAGTTCACATAACTTGAGGCTTCGCACCTGAATTACATTATCACAACTGCATACGTGAGCAGACGTGTCCCTGCGAGTCATTCTTATCCGTATAATAACACTCTATATAGTTGTTGGTATGTGTTTTGCATTTGTGATATCAGTTTGATAGAACTATTAATTTATGACGTGGTATTGGCTCTACCATGTGCTATTACACTATTAATGCCTGTAACCAGTGTTCTTTGATTTCTTGTTTCTTCTGTGGGGAGAAAGAACGTGGCTTTATATAATGTGCATGTAAAAAACACACTGCGATACTTCTAAAGTTGTATTTCTAACAAAATCTCCATCCACACTTCAGTTGTCAGTTTTTTAGGTATAAAACTTCAGGTGCACAGTGGTAATGCGGTCTGGGTTAGTACACCATATAGTATGGTAAACGGTTATCAATGTTTCGCACGAACATTCTGCCTCTGTCTTCATAGGCCACCTGACGATTAACGCAGTACGTTCCACCAAAACCTTGGCACCGACCAATCACATTACAGGGTGCCAGAACCCCAAGGAATACAGTCTGGAAGCTTTTTGGATTCTGAATTCATTTAAGGTGAGGGTGCAGAATAATAATCGAATGTCACTGATATTACAGTACACAGCTCCCGAAGTTCGCCATAAGGGACACTGTTTCATAACAAGTGACAATGTGATGTGAGCGCCTGCCTCATATGTCCATGGCCTTCTGTTTTGTTATGTATCACTGTGTATGTAACATACAAATTGGAAGGTCACAGGTTCGATTCCCAATGGTATCAATGGAATTTTTCATTGACATAACCCTTCCAGTCGCACTGTGGCCCCGGGGTTGAATCATCCCGTAACAGAAACGGGTACCAGAAATATTTCCTGGGGGGTAAATGCGGCCAGTGCATAAGGCTGACAACCTTACCACCTTCAAGTGCCGACTGTCTAGAAATCTGGAAGTCTTAGCCTCCTGGAACCCTAAGGCCTGTCCAGGCGTGTAATGGGACTGCTTTACTGTGTATGTAACACAGGGCCACATCACAGATATCAAGGCAGACACGTCACTTTGATTTTGTGGATTCACACAGTTCCAGGTGATGGTTTCTCTTTTATTGTGGAAGTTTGCATTGTATTCTTACACTTTTAATTTTACACAAAAATGTTGTTCTCTACAGTGCGCAGTGTTTGAAGGCAGAGCTGTGTGTTACTAGACTGCAGGCCATCAACAGACTGTGAAAAGTAATTCTTAGCATTCTGTACACATCCAATATGGTGTACTTTACAGGCTGGAAAATAAAATTTTGAATTACCATAACTTCACATAGAACCAAATCATGGTGTTGTACAGAACTCAAAAGTTCTTCACATTGGTGCCATCAGCTAATATAAAGTTATGGGTTTTAACAGGGTATTCAGTGTCTAATCAATTTTGAAATTACTGAATCTGATAACATTTCCTGATTAAAAATGCATTAAACAAAGTGTTAGCTCTGATTACAAATCTGTTACACATGTTAAGAGTTATATGCCGGGGACATGAGACAAAAATGTCTTCTTTTACACAGCGCTTCATATGGTAAAAAAAAAAAGGTAAAGCAGTCCCATTATAGGCCTGGACAGGCCCACAGTGTTCCAGGATATTGAGGCTCCCAGATTTCTAGACAATCGGCACATGAAGGTGGTAAGGTTGTCAGCCATACGCACCGGCCGTGTTTACCCCCCCAGGAAATATTCCTGGTACTCATTTCTGTTAGAGGCTGAGTCAACCCCAGGGCCATAGTGCGACCGACAGGATTATGTCAATGAAAAAATCCACTGATGCCATCGGGAATCGAACCCGCGACCTGCCGGTTTGTAGCACAGTGCCGCTTCATATGAGCTGACAATATGTTCACCTCTCGTCCCGCTTTAACTTCGTAAGTCACGTGGTACAACACCGGGCGGTTACAATGGCTCTTCAAAGTGGGTATGAAGAACATGCGTCAGTTACTGAACTGCTGGACAAATTAGCTTTCTTTGCTTTTCTTTAACTTTCTTTTTATCCATCTGTATTCTTCCACATCTTGAATAAGAATGGGGATATTTTCATGTTAAAGGAAGCAGGTATTGATTATATATGATTCTAGAATGTATGTTAAGAATTATGTACCACTACTAATATATGTTGATCTAACATGTTTTGACCCCAAATGGGATCATCTTCAGGGTTACTCAAAAGTAAAAGTTACACAAACAGTATTAACAATATTGTACATGTTACAAAGTGTAAAATATGTAACAGATAGTCAGTGAATATGTGGGTCAGCTTGTGGTGGATCTTTGTACCACTGAAAAAAAAATATTAAAAGCACCGGATTAGTTAAAATATAAATATCAATAGATGCAATAAATTTACATAAAACTAATAAATGTATTCAAAATAATTTATTATAGAGCGACCATTGCGATGGTAAGTATGGTACATACCTATGTAAAGGGAGTTGAATGTTCAGGAACTAGTTTATCGTTATAGTACTATAACTAATATAATGGTAAACTAGGTCCTGATAAAAGGCACGTGTGAACACAACACACTGTATCAGCTGAAATACAGCCTTCAACAGTGTCACAGTTACACGTGACCCAAGTTTACACATAGACAACTATAAACAGCTGTCCTTAGTACTGTCTCTAACTTCTGCACAAAAACATTCAACTCCCAGTACATAGGTATGTACTACACGTACCAATGCAACCATCGCGCTACGATAAAATATTTTAAATAAATCAATTTTATGTAAATTTATTACACCTGTTCATATTTATATTTTAATTCATCTCTAGTGTTTGTAATATTTTTTCAGTCAACAAAATCCACCATAAGCTGACCTCAATGTTAACTGATTATTTCTTATATATTTTATACTTTGTACAACTTTTGCTTTTGAGTGATCCCTGAAGAGGATCCCACTCGGGATAAAACACGTCGGAACAGCATATAAATATTCTAATATAAAGTATTTAGAATAAGAATAGTGCATTAGTTGGACAAATGTTGTATTTGTAGAGTAGATTGGTGGTTTTAAAGTTGAGGGATTAGTGTTATAGAATATTCTCTCAAGTATTTTATATGTATATTGTGTATTAACTGAAAGATGGCCACTTTTTCTGAAACATAACATAATGAATACTGAGCTCTGAAAACAATAAAAGTTTAGTTCTGATTGACTGGTTATTTCAGGACAGTTTGTATGTTATCACACTAGAATGTTCAGAATAATGGTAATTTAAGGCAGTGTGTTGTAACAGGTTTTATTGTAACATCAGTGTAAGTTTCCTTTGTAAATAGGACCATCACACTCTGGAACCAACTAACTGCAGAGATGCTAGTGACTTACCCCTGTAAGTCATTTATTTTTAGAAAGCAGGTTAGGAAAGTAATTATAAATGAGGGGAAGTGAAGTCAAGTGTGGTGATGAAACATGTAAAAATGGAGTGAGGTGAGGTAAAATGGGGAGTGGAGTGAAGCGAAGGTCTTTGGTGGAAAGTGTGTATTACCATTGATTTATAGCTACGTACGTGGGATACTGGATTGTATGTTCTCTCACTGTTTTGTATGCCTGAAATATTTACTTTATGTCTCAGTTCTTCTTTGTTATGTTTTAAATAATAATTTTGTTTGTTTTAAGAATCTTAGTTTAGGTAAATATAAATATGGCAATGTCAAACATTCAGGAACTACTAGTGTATTAGATGGACAAATATTGTGTTTGACTAATAATCATGCACAGTATGAGTAATATAAAATCTACTCTACAAAATCTTCAAAAAGTGAAATTGTAGACCATAATCTAGTACTTTACACGAAATAACCTTAAATTGACAAAAGACAGAACTTCAAAACAGCTGGAATACGTACAGATTCAAAACTTATTTCTATAACCTGAACTCTTATATATCGCTCTGTATGTACAAATGAGAGGTAATTTCTTTTTTAGCACTGATTTTGCTAATATTCTCCCATGTATTTTGTAGATATTGTGTATTATCTGAAGATGGCCATGCTGGTCAGAACATCTCATAATGAGTACTAAATGCTGAAAATAATAAAACTGGTGAGTGGTGGGTTATTTGAAAATAGATTCTACACTGTCATAAATTTACACACCACACTGCTAAACCCTGCTAAGGTAGGTACACAATCAAGTGGCTGTGAACACGTGCCATAATTTAAGTGTACATAAAACATGAATATGAAACAGCAGAATTCCACCCTCTGCCACTTCCACCTGCACTTTAGAATGGTCAACGAGGCCGAGAGAAAGCACATTTGATATGCCTGTGAATGGCAGTAGGCCACTATAGTTTTTACCAGCTAAGTGTTGAGGATGGTTAGCATGTACAGGTGAACCTCAACCCATGCAGTGCTGATGTCCATCGCCATATCCCGGAAAACAGAACTCGTCGTGCAGTATCACATGATCACTTCACTTGGGATCCTTGTGACCAGAATATTTTCAAACTCCTGCCAATTGTGTCAAGCACACTTACAGGTCACCAGGTTGAACACAGCACTGAGTCCTTTACTGGCTTCAGTAAGGATACAAGCTGGCGTATTTCTGTGCTCATGGCAGATACTGCCTGCAAAGGAGTGCCTTAAACATTTCTGCTGGAACGTTATCATTCACTTAGGCAGATGTTTCAGGATGCTGTACAATATAGTGCTCAGCAAGGTTCCAGGCCCAAATTGACTACTGACAAACTGAAATATAAATAGGTGCAACACATTAGTGAAATTTCTTTGATCTATCATTTCAAAATTAATAAAACGATCTGGCAAATAGGAGTCAGAGCTTGGGGACTGTAATTGATAAGCAGCAGCATGTCTCAGTGAAAGGTGAAGTTAATGGCAGGACATCAGTTAGCTGTAAACATTGGAAGGTTTCATAGTTAGAATTGTGTTGTGAAATTCAGTACTTTACAGGTCTACATGCTCATGATTTGTTGAATAGGTGTAGCCAGCAGACCACCTCCAAGAAGTTTGGTTACGCATAAGTGTAGGGATTTCTGGAGTTAAATCAAGAGTTTTCCAGCATAAAAATTGACAGGACCAACCAGATTCAAGTCTTTGAATGCCTCGATTTAGCGTATGGGAGCTTCCTAAAATCATATTCAGCCAATACGGGACGTGTTGGTTTAGTCGGGAGACCTCAAAATTCGTGAAGACAGTAGGTGAGTAGAGCTGCAGGCACAAGTTACTCTTTTTGGCATTGATACAGGAATCACACATGCCATCAGGGCGAAAGGAGTGACTTGTGTACAACTTCACTTCCAGCATGCAAAGTTTGAGGTCTCTGCCCAGCTACAACTCTCCTTGTTGATCGATTGTAAGCTCAGAAAGTTCCCATAAGCTAAGTCCAATTATTCAAAGACTCGAATCTGGTTAGTCCTCTCAATTTTTGCAGTTCAAAGATCTTGATTTAACTCTGGAAACCCCTACACTCATGAATGACCAAAATTTTGGGTAGTGTCCTGCTGGCTACACCTACCCAACAAATGATGAGCGCACAGATCTGTCAAGTATTGAATTTCACAACAAGATTCTAAACTTGCAACCTTCCAATTATGACAACTAATTAATGTCCTGCCATTAATTTTGCCTTTCACTGCGATATGCGACTAGTTCTGACCGCTACTTACCAGATGGCTTTATTATTTTTAAAATAAGAAACCACACTTTAATAACTTGTCACATCTATTTATAGGTCAGTGTGGAGTCAAACCTAGACAAATCATGTTTTGGAGGAGCCTGCTGCATCCATCTTCATCCTAATCCAACAATTGTTTGCATTATACAGAGACAGAGCTGGTCAGTCAAAGTCAGTTTGTGCAGCGAGTGTTGTCAAACTGCATACTAAATAGGATCCTGAAACAAGTGTTTAAGGCAGTCCTCTGCAGGCAGTATCTCCCAATACATAGTAACATGCCAGCCTGATATCCACACTGAAGCCATGAAAGGACCAACTGCTGTGTTCAACATGGTGACCTGTAGGTGTGCTTGACACAAGTGGCAGGGGTTTGAACATACTCTGATCGTGAGTATCCTAAGTGAACTAAATGTGGGATACTGCGTGACACGCAGTTCAGGTCCCAACCCAGGAACAGTTTTCCTGGATGTAGCGATGGCCTTCAGCACTGCACGGATTGACGTACCCCTGAACTTGCTAACCACCACCATCAATATTTAGCTGGTAAAAACTATACTGCCCCACCACTATTCACAGGTGTTGCAAACATGCTTCCACTGAGCCAGTTTGGATAACAAATTACAAATGACAACAGCATATCACATCACATCACACAGGTGTTCTGTTGTTTGTTCAGTCTTCACTGGAGCACTGTGTTCTGGTTACCAAAATGCTGTTACTTCCCTTTCTTAGGTGCACACATGATCCTGATACTGCCAATTTTTCTCTTTTCAAGATGCAGCAACCTGAAACAAGCACGTACAGTTTAGACTGTGTATTTTCAAAACTATCTACGTAAAGTCTATTCTAATACTGTATAATATTAATCTGTTCAATTCCTTTGCATGAGTGTGAAATGTGGCTGTTCATTCTGAATTAGGAAGATGTAATTGTCGGGAAAAATGGTCATTTAAATGTCTGGACATATGGAGGTTAAGTAAACCGGGAATGTGAGGTATTATACAAAAGCAAACAACAGTGACTTATGTAAGTCACCACATATAGTAACAGGAATCAAATCAAGCACACCAAGTACACTGGGATGAGAAACCAAAAACATACCAAATTTTAGTCAGACAACCTCTGAGAAAGCAGCAAAGGGTGATTCTGAAGGATATGGGATTGAGTGATGATCCAAGAGATGTTCTGGAGCTAAGTGACATGACACATGAAACCGATAAACATGAAGATAAAAGAAAAAAGATAAAAGAAAATGCCATATTCTTTAGAACAAAAAAAACATTCTCAGTTGACTCCAGACACTCAAACCAAAAGGAAGGAGAAATCTGATAACAGCCTGTATAAAACATAAGGAGAAGCTCATGATATGTCAGAATATGTCAAGATACCGAATATGTCAAGGTGGGTCCCTTTATAGCACAGACAGCAAGCAAGAAGTAGGAGACAGGAGAAAGAGGAGGAGGAGGAGGAGGAGGAGTGGGGGGAGAAAAAGTACAAGACAAGGAGTTGATCTGGAGGAGGAAAGCCAGAATGAAAGGAAAGGAAGTGGAAAAAGATGAAGCAAAAGAGCAGGAGATCATGCAGGAAAATAGGCACGGGAAGAAGAGAGAAAATTTGGCTACAGAGAGATGATAAGGACATACTGGATGGGAGGAGTGAAGAAACGATGACAAGATGATGAAAGGGAAAAAATCATGAAAGAAAGAGGCAGACAAAATGAAAAATACTGTCACACAATATATACTGCTCAAATAAACCCTATGAGTCTAAATACACAAATCCGCCTTGAACACGAAACATACTTCCATGGCTGCGTACCTCTTTCTGTAGTCGGTGTGGCACATCATTGATTTCACCTAGTCCTGGGCAGGTCCGTCACCTCACTCAGCCGCTCATCACTAAATGCAGAAGGAAAATGAGAAGCACATATACATATATAGCGCAGAACAGATAATTTTACCTAGATATATTTTTGGGAGAAATATAAAATTGGATCTTAGATCAGATTAACTGGTTCAGTTTGATACAGGAAGTAAGCTGGGTAGTTAGCTAGCCCACTCTCTAATGACATAAGTTTGGTAGGTCTTAGTGTTATAGTTTTTAAATCACTGACTGTAACAGAATCAAAAGAAAAAAAAATGTTGTTGGGAAAACTCCGCATGTGCACCTCTTTAAATTGCAGCACCCACCAACACAAGAAAAATACTCAAGCAGTTATTGTGTTACGGTTCAGTAGCTACTGCAGTCCTACATTTTAATCTTTCACCATTTCCGGCAGCTTCACACATTGCACATGTTACACATCCAAAAAACAGAGCTGGAGTACAGTAAACTTGTGACCCCAGGAATTCCGGTCACTTGTGCTGATCAACAACCAGGAAACCTTTCATTTGGAACAGACTGCACAAAGTACTTGTATCTAGCACACAGTCTGCAACAGCCTGCTGCAAGAATTCAGTTTCATTCTGATCAGTTGTGAAAAGCAAAGGTTTTGAATGTTATAACTTAAGTTGCCACAGTGTGTGTGAGTGCAGCAGTTTCTATTTATGTTGCCTTTGCTTTGCATCAAGGTCACGAAAATACAATTTTTCAAACAGTGAAAAAATGTTGTAAACACACACCCCTTTACTGAATTTTTCCACCTGCTCACCCAAAATTATCTGGGCTTCATGTTAAAAAAAATGATCGACACAGTTTCATCTCACGTGTTTAACTTACATGCTTGAAATGGAGTCCTCTACCTCCTTTCCTTGGTGTTGCAGGTGTCTACTCCCTCCAGGTGCCACTGCAAACTGAAAATCTTTCACTGCTCTCTGAAAATAAGACAGTCACAAAACCTTTCAAATAAAACCAATGTGCACCTACTGCATGACACATTTTTATTACAGCGAATCCAGTAAGTTTGTGTGCTTCTGTTTAACAGACTCTATTCTGTGACCTTCCTCAATTCATTTAACTGTCTTTTGCAATCGCAACCATTACACAGTGCGTCAGTGCACAAGACACATCAGGAAGACATGGATAGAAGTGGCCAGGCACCAGATTCAGGTAATGTTCCTCCATTTTCCAGGGCACAGAGAAAAACCACATAAAGTAGCTTGCCTCCAGCTGCACTTAAGTCTGAGGACAGAATCAAGGACTTTACCAAAGTCCAGTACAGCTACAAGTTCATCACAAGGTTGTGACACATTACTGCTGGAATGGTTATGGCACATGGGCAACTGTGACATCATACTGAGCATAGGGAGTGGTAAAATTGCTGCACAACTGAGGAATCATTCCACTTATGTATGGGAGGGGAAACATATTTTCTCTTCTCAAAAGCACCCAACTGGCTTTGGGGCCCACCCAGCCTTTTATTCAATGGGTAATAAGAGGCACTTGCACCAGAGTTAAAAACATTGGGGCATGAAGCAGACCACTTGCCCCCATCCAGTGTCAAGCTTAAGAATAAGTGGAGAGAATACTCCACTCCAGCATTTACCTTCATGTTGAGCATAGGAAATCTTTCAGGTGGGGCTGTGCAGAAATCAGTAATTAATTATCGCAGCAAATTTCTTATTAACCTTTTAAAGCCTAGCAGGTACTTTGCATATCACCTGGTTTAATATTCAAAAATTCTACATTGTACTGACATTGCTTTTATTTGTTTTCTATGGATCTCAGAACAAAATGCAACATTTACCTCACACATCATTAAGTGACTGGTGTATATAACCGAGAGCGTTTACAGCGCAGTACGAGCTGAGTCCTTATATTAAACAGATTACCTTTCGTCTTTAGAGGGTTAAATAACTACCAGCGGCTCTCAGAAGTAACACACACCAAGACTACATTAATTTGATATAAAGAAGCAGCACACACTTCCATCATTTGATGCCCTATAAACTGCACTTCAAAAAGAATCACAGAATTGCTCTACAATGAATCACTCAACCAATCTTTCATCAGTTAACTAATTCCCTTTCGGAGAGTCTGTCTTAAGCAAGCTATGGCCATTCAACTTTTTCAGACATTCCCCCAGTTCTACTGGGCTATGATGATGGCACATTACACCAATATCTTACAAGAATTATGGAACTTTTGGTACCCTTACTGAAAGTAAAAACAATAACATGAAATTTAATGACCTACACACATATTAACTCTCTCAACACACCACACTTCCCAATTTAAAGTGAAAAACCTAAACACAGTTCCACCATTTGATGGTCTATCAACTGAATTTCAAACAGAATTGAAGAATTACACCACAATCAGTCAGTCAGTCAGTCCTACATAAGTTATCTAATCCCATTTCAGACACACCGATTCAGCAAACTATGTCCATTCAACTCACTCAGAAATTCCCACAGTAACAGCATATTGCTCTGAAATCTTATATGAACTACCATAGACCCTTTTATTGAGCTGACTAAAAGGGGGAGTCCAGTACTTCCCTAATGTGTGTGTTTGCATGTGTGTAATACAGTACTGTATACATAACACTAATGCATACACAAGGTACTGTACACAACTGTCCTGTAAGCACTGCCACTTTAGAAGCCATTGTTAATTGGAATTTAATAAATTTCAGATAAATATAATAAATCCACAAAGCAGGTGATGAACAGAGCAATAGACTACCACCTCCACATGAATGTCAGCAAAGACTTAGCATGTGTCTCTTTCCACCATGTAGTGGTTGCTTCGCTAATTGACAACCAAGACCACTAATTTCAAATACTCCCATTGTAGAAGAAAATTTTGGAACCAACAGATTTCATCTGCTATTTTCAAAATCTGTGCATAAGAGGTCTGTTAACTCAAGGATCTAGGGTCTAGAAGTTTTGAAGGAGTTACTGGAAGTTAAAAAGAAGATCATGCCATTTAAGAAGCTTCATCCATTCTAACCCTCCAACAGAACACATTTCCAGTCCTTCAAACACACAAATATCCCTGTCATTGTGCCATACCTGTTCCTGTACCTTGGAAACTTGAACTTCGAGTTTGAACGTTTCTTCTTCTTTTCATGCAATCTTCTTCTGAGTCTCCTGGAGATGCAGCTCCCTGTGCACTGCCATCTTCACACTGTAAGAATTGGGAACATGAGAAACACATGCAACATTTCTGGATTGAAAAGGCTGCTTTACCTAGACTTACACTGCACAGTAATATAAAATGTATCTTTGTCTATTTTAAGTCATTTAATCTGATTCAGACACGTCACACTTCCTGGTTAGCTTGACAGTTCTGTAATACTGAATAGGTGTGGTTTGTCAAGGAGTTACATTTCCTTAAAAAATCACATGCAACTGAACCAAATAAAAGAAAAAGTTGTTAACACAAATGCCATTATTAAGGATCCTCAGCTATCAATATGAGAAACATATTCAACCATTTATGGTATTTTGGTTTCACTAGCTAATGCAATCCCATTTACTAGTGTGTCAACATTCCAACACCTTTGTGATTTGCACACATTACTTCCCCACCACGGCATGGTAAATATGGGGCCTCTGAATTACAGTGACTTTCATAGATCCAAAAACCTAAAAAACTTTCAAACAGAGGTAAATGAACGAGGGTCCCAAGGGCTGTTTTGGGATGGGGACTGCAAAATACTGCTGGAAGAATCCAACTTTATCTTCCTCATTTTTTGAAAAGCAAAGTATCAGAAGATACCAGGGTCATTCTTGATCCCTGCTATGGTAGCTTCATGGACAGTGGGGCAGACAAAACAGAATATTCATCAAGATATCGATCACATTAAGAAACTGTCAATTCGGGACTCTTTTACTGACACAAATTCTAAGTGTTTGTGTCATTAATTTCCATCTGTGTTATGTAAAGTTACTAACTTTGTTAAGACAATACAGTTCTTTGAGAAGCTTAACATACTTTGTGAACACGCACCTACTTAACCACCTCCCTACCCACTCATTCAAAACTATATACAGCCAAACCATGATATAGCGCCCGTGAATGGTACCACAATTTCTGTATGTTACAGCATTTTGATTTACCACCACCCTCTATATGCCACCACAAACTGGTAAACAAACAGTTGTGCCACATCAATATTTCACTGCAGCCCCATATTCAGAAGTCACATGTAAGCAATCTTTCATCTCATGACAGTAACTTACATATTCACATAAGAGACTTCTAAGCTCTTCAGTGTGTCTTCCAGATGTTGCATCTTGTCCTCTGCCATTTTCCATTTGTCTTCATATATATTTCTCCGAAATTATGATAGTCACATGTCAGAAAAAAATATTAATCGAAAGCTGCATGTATCAAGCAAATGACACAGATTCTGTTACAGCCTCCAGCAAGTTTGTGTTCTTCTGTTTGACAGATTCTATCCTTTGATCTTTCTTAACTCGTTTAACCTTTGGGGTACCTCCGTCCTCTATATGCGACGGCACTTAAAATTCCTCTAGGCTCCCGCGTCCTTTATAAGGGACAGCAGGATGCCAGCCATTTAAATACGTTGCTCTCCACGCCATGGAAACATATAGAGGAGCAAAATATAGCTTCACGCATTTTTAACACTGCAGTAGACATTTCTTTGGTCAGCTTGATGCTCCAGCATATTTACTCCAGGATAGAATCTGGTTGTCCCTGTGCATATGATGCTGTTTGTACCTACAGCGAGTAAGGAAGTTTCTGGCAAGGTGGTGAAACTTGCTTTATTTGTCCTGCTGTGTTCAAGGGGTGTGTTTGTGTATGACTAATGGTTTAGCGCGGAGAGTGTCAATACACAGCTACACAGCTCTAGGGTTACAATGATAATATGGCGACAAACAGCAATAAGCAGACCTTCATCTGCGACCCTTTCATTTGCAACTGCATCCATTACACAGTGTGTCAGTGCACAAGACACATTAGGAAGACATGAATAGAAGCGGACAGGCAGCAGATTCAGGTAATGTTCCTCCATTTTCCGGGGCACAGAGGAAAACCACACAAAGTAGCTTGCCTCTAGCTGCACTTAAGTCTGAGGACACAATCAAGGACTTTACCAAGGTCCAGTAGAGCTACAACAAGTTCATCACAAGGTTGTAACACATTACCAGGGATGTCACAACAATAACTGGATGGCAAGACAGCAACCTGTCACGACTCTAGCAGCTCAATTTTTTTCCCGTGCCTCTGGTAACAAGGATGATGGTGAAAGTGAGCCAGGTCAATAGACTCAACAGCCAGCAACCCTGCAATGGACATGCCCTTCTTGCCCTCAGAGAATTGTAGTACACACCTATACATGGGGCCGCAGAGGAAAGGACTGTGAAGCGTCACACATAAATGACAGCTGTGTGGATAAGAGAGAAAGAATGGCAAACAGCTACTCTGTCGGCAGTACCTCATTCAAAAGGACAAAAAAAATTGTTTTTCCGCCTGCAGGACCTGGATATTCTCAACAGTTCCATTCATCTTTCCTCAAGGAGGGGTAAGCAACTTTCACACTGAGATTTTCGATTGACCCTCGTGAGGAATATGTTGGCACACGCTGCACCAGAAAGTAGAACGCCAAGGCCATTAGGTAGACCACCAAATGTTGAAGCACATGTCGCTGGTCTCGCAGTCAGCAGCAGCAAACACTGGCCTGTGCCGTCTGGTGTCGCGTAAGCATGGCCAGGGGCATAACACGAAAAGTTTGTGTAAACTGCCGAGAGTGTGAAGTCGGGACTGTAAGAACATGTTTTAACGAATACTACACCAAGGCACAACTGTAAGAACCACAAGTGAGGCCACCTAAGCAAAACTGGGGGCTCATACCAAAATGTAAGTGAAAGAAACTGAAATTTTTGTGTAGTCTGTAAATTTATTTTGTGTATTTACGAAATAAGAATACTTGCTGCTTTCTCGAAGACATACAGAAATATCTCTGTCTTATTTCCCACAAAATGCCACTTAACTCATTATTTAATCCTGTTCGGTTCATATAATATATAGATTTTTTGTAAACCTTGTGAAAAAATTTAAATGGCTGGCGGAGAAAAATGTGGTACACGAAGGCAGACTGTGGGTATTTAAATATGGCCGCTGCCAAAAGGTTAATGGTGCTCTGGAATCACACACATTACATAGTGTATGAGTGCAAAAGACAAATTAGCAAGACATTGACAGCAACAGCAATGCAGTATTTTGTCAATTTCCTGGCCACAAAGAAACACTCAAAGTAACTTCCGTCCAGCTGCACTAACATCTGAGAAAGGAATTACGGATTTTGCAAAATCCAGTACAGATACCAGAATTTCATCATTAAATTATAACAAATTACTGCTCAAAAGGTTATGGCACGTGGGCAGCTGCGACATCATATTCAGCACGGCGACTGGTCTACTGGCCGCACAGTCAAAGAATCATTTCACATAAATATGGGACGGGAACAGATATCTTCTTTTCCAAAGCATCGAGACTGGCTCTAGGACCAACCCAGCCTTTTCTTCAAAGGGTAAAAGGGGGGACTTGCACTGGAGGTAAAGCGGCTGGGGGCAGAAGAAGAACACTTGAAAATAAACCGCCACTCTGCCAAATGCGTTCATGGCGTGCATAGGAAATCTTCACCCTAATGTACATGTGATGAATTAGGTGGGATTGTGCAGAATTCATAAATTTAATTAACTTAGCAAATGTCATATTAAATGTCTGCCACAGCTTCTAAGCAGTAAGACACCATACATCAAGACTACACCAATCTAAATTAAAGAAACTACACACAATTCCACAATTTGATACTCTATAATTTGCACGTCAAATAGGATCAAAGAATTACACTACAATCAATCAATCAATCAATCAATCAATCAATCAATCAATCAATCAATCATTAGTTAACTAATTCCATTCCAGAGTGTCTTTGTTGAACAGGCTATAGCCATTCAACTCATTCAGAAATTCCCCACATTCTACTGGCCCATGTTTGTAGCATAAAACAATGAAATCTTACAACACATATCGAAATTCTGGTGGACTTGCCCTTGAGAACCGTTTGCTTCAAGCACCTGGCACAGAAATGTACCAAGCCCTTCCAAAAGATGAGATCCAATTTCCTTATTAGCATACCTCTTTCCGTAGTTCTAAGGCCTGGGGATCTTTGCACTTCTGCACCTCGGAAGTGAGCCTCACAATTTTTTCTTGGCTGCACACACAGAAAAATTGACAAACATAAATTTCGTGAACAAAAAGACAACTTTAATTTATATACATCTGCAAATAACATGAAACTTGACCTTACATTCGTTAATTTGCTTCATGTCGATTCAGTTCGTACATGTCAGACACATATCTCGCCAGCTCTCTAATGACAATGTATGTATGGTAACAAAAGGATATTTTTGAACTATGATACGTAACTGTATTATAAAAAGTACAAATGGTGAAGAATTTGCCCCTTGTTTCGTAGTATCTCTAAAATGACTGACACATTTTAAATACGGCTGCGTTATACTTTCAGATCTTCTGTAATCCTGTGACACAATGTTTCCATGTTTCCACATCCATATGGTTTCATTAACTGCAGTGATTATCTACCCACAAAAAGAATGCCAAGGCATATTAAATGTGAGGAAATATAAAACAGAGCTACTTCTCCACATCTAACAGCCAGGAATGTTTTGAACAGCTTGCACAAACTTCCTTCAAAGAGAGAGGCGAACCACCTTGTTGACAAACTGCAACTACCTACTTTTTAGTTGTCCAAAGCAAAGTTTTTGAAAAATACAAGGTAAGTGAACCCTGCTACAGCACCTTTAGAAAAGAGCTGGAGCAAGGCAGAATATTGCCTTCACATCTATCATGGCATAAAAGTTGTTCAAGTGAAATCCTTATTCTAACACAAACTCAAAGCATTTGTCAGCATTTCCAATTCTGTTTCCTATAATTATATATCACATGTATGAAAATATAACTCTTTGAGATACTCAACATATGCTGTGCACATGAAACAGTACAATCACCTGCCTATTCAACATCACACCTGCTCACTTGGAAAAATACAGGACAACACTACACCGTATGTATACTGCATGTGTGTGATATTTTCCTCTGTACTGTGATTTACATCCTTAACATTGTCTCCTCCAGGTCCTTCACTCTTTGTTCAAGCAGCTGATTCCCTTCATCCTTCCATAGCTGCAATTTATAGTCACCTTCCTCCTGAAATGTTAACAGAAATATCTATGTCAGAAAAACAACCCTTAAGTAAAATCTACACGTACAAAGTTCAGGACAATGGCTTTTATCACGCAGCATCCACTAAGTGTGTCTACTTCTGTTTAACAAATGCCATTCTTCATCTGCCATAATCGATTACATGCTTTGGAATTGCCAATATTCTATGGCATATCAAAAAAGAAAAGCCTAAACAATATTACGAAAATGTGTAAAGCTGCATCCCTGCACCAATTTAAGGCAACAGTCCATTATTCTGTGTAATTTCCTGCTTCTACCATGGCATAAGTAAGATCCTTACTCTACTTGGATGTTACGCAATGTAGACTGGTAGTTAGTTACCAACGTTTTGTGACAATCCCAGTCCCTGCTTGATCCTTGAAGATGGGTCCGATAGGTTGTCCAAAAAAGGCTGATAACTAACTACCAATCTATGCTGCATAACATCCCCGATAAGCATAGAAATCAGTCTATTATTCCCTGCACACACAGCTGAATATCATAAAATTCATTTTCAATTTCTCTTACAGTGGTGTGACACACAGATTAAAACAACTGGTCCAAACTTTGTCCATCATCCCCATTCTACAACTGTCTTTCTCTTTACAATATAGGATTTAACCCTGCTAATTGGGACACACAAACTCCTCAAAACAGCCATTTTTAGCCCACCATTAGCACAGCTGGCAGCCCTATTGACAATTGCATGTTTTTTCTCTTTTGTTCATGGTTTGAAAGTAGTTCTGCCTACAAACCTGACAGGGTACATTTCCATTTATCATATAAAAATAAGTGCTACGTTCTGAAACGTAAGTCAGGAGTTATAATGAAAACATTTTTTCCTGTGTAGGATAAAATCAAAGTTTCTCAGACAAACAAGGTCACCCAACAACACACAACTACAAAAGGCAGGTACAAGAACAGAAAATACAGAAGATTACAACAGACTATTTGATGTGAAATCCCCCCTCCTAGGTTAAGCAGGTTCTGTTTAGGCATTACAGACCCTGCCACATTACTTTTCTGTCCATATCCTCAGGACACAATACAATTTCTGTCAAAAACAAGTTCTACTGTATGCATGCTTTACTGTATGACAATTCAGTGCTAGCTGTGTTAATGTGTAACAACACTTAATGTCCACACGGTTAGTGCAGCTAATCATTGAGGTACGTGCACAGCTTCACGATCCTCATACCTCACCCCCAAGAAAAAGACTGTAGTTATTTGTTTTGCCTATTTTTCCAGTAATCATTACAAGTAAGGCATACACATTCAGAAATAAGCAACATGAAATAACAGAAATATAGACTGCATTGCATTTATCTCTTTCAGGAGAGGGACCATGAGGGTGGGGGGGTTTGTGAAAATACTAACAAACTTCAGATTCAGCAACAGGCATAAAGCTTCCTGACTCACAGAGCAATTGCCTACATCACAAGTAATGTAGGCCTACTGTCTGTTGAGTTTTGTCCGCTACCTATGAGATGATGTCTTGAATTCTACACAGTGAAACCAACAGAATGTCTACTGACCTGTTGTGTGAGATGTGCCACTGCATATTCCCTGCACGTTGGATGTTTGACACATAGCAGCACACAACCTAGAACGCAGAAATGTTAAAATAGTACTAATTATTATACAAGGAATTCATTTTCATTTTCTCGTAATGAAATATCTAAGGCTAATACAGTCTGCGAGTTTGGCTTGAATGGGAGAGACAAGGAATGCATAAAAAAACCACTTCCCAAACCACTCACTTCAAAGAATGGAACACCCTTTCTATATCTGACCTCTTCTAAAGGAAAACAAAATTCCCTCATACATATTTTAAGCATTCTGCTGTAATATATGAAATTTATAAATATTTTCTGGGGAACACCACTGAGAAGAAAGATGTTAATTTCACTTTTCTCCCAAACCTGTGTTTACAACCCCAAAACCATTAAGAATATATTAACGCAAAAATTTTAAATACACACAAATTTTCTCTAGTTTATTATTTCGTGACCCAAATTTATGGCTCATGATACTTATCTATATTGAGTTTCACATCTCATTTTCTGTGAACCTGTCATCTGGTGATGCAATACGTTATCAAAAATATTTATTTACACCAAAACATCTACTTCATACTCGTACGTCACATACAAAATACATATCACAAGACAGTTTGCAGGCTTCACAGGCTTGTGCTTCACAGGAAATGTTTGAAGTACACATCTTTGCCAGGGATGCGGCCATCAGTGCACCCTTGTACCCACTCCCCTATAAGCCCAAACAACGCAAATTGCGTCACGCCATGCAACAATGCATTCACAGAGACTGGCCGCACTTAACACTGGATTATTTCAGTGTGTATATCACAAACTCGATTATGTGAGCAAACCCTGAATTACATCATGAATCACCAGAAGCTGAAGGTTCAACAGTGCCAAATATGATAAACCTCGCATGCTCACAAACCATCCCCGTAACACCCACCTTAATGCTGTCCTTGGATCTCCTTTTCAGCCATCCATCCAGTCACTTTCCAAATGTTCTTCCCACCAAAATTTTGTATGCATTGAACTCACTGTTGGCTCCTATATTTAACTATCTTACATGTAGTTGGTGAACTGTACCACTAAGTTCCGTGTTATGCACCCTTCATTCTTTTTCCACTTCAAACACTTCATTAAACCCGTTCTTCTCAAATTATTCACATACATATTCTGATAAATTAAGGTACTATATTTGCACATACAAACTGAAAACATAAGGTCTACAACTCCACACACGTACACATCTAGCCTACAATTAACGTTTCACGCTTTATAAATCACACACGATAAAACCACATATGAAGTACTCTCCATTCTTTTTTCATTTCAAACATTATACTGATTCCTTTGTTTTCAAATTATTCCAACGAATGTTTTCCTGACAAATTACGATACCATGTTTACACAAACACGTCGCCAGAGAGGACGCCATTGACTATAACAGAGAGAGAGCTTCAACGGCTAACGTTAAGTCCGCCTGGATTTGCTGGTTCCCGGTGTGAGGGGACAGCGGGGGCGCTACCATACTCAACAACATCCTCGAGCATTCGCCTCCTCAGTCACGGCACGGGATCGGCAGACAAAGTACGAAAGACAAGCAGCAGCACAGAGTGGAAAAATATGTAAAGCACACGAGCACAGCACTGTGAATAGGTAAAGGTGTAATATACAAACCCATGTCAGCGTACCACGCAGGTGTCAATGTTGTACACAAGTACCAAGTTGCACACCGTTGCGCGGACACACACACGCCAGGAACAGAACACAGAGATTGGAAATGGGAATACCGTGCACGAACATAGCACTGTCATTAGAACTAAATGTAACCTACTAACCTAAGTCCGTATGGCGCGCAACTGTCAACGCAGCGCGGTCGTACATAAACAACACACACACATCGGAACGAAAACAGCGCGGGCGGCAATCCGTCCCATTGGACGGGAAAGCCTCAGCACCGCCCATATGTCGACAGTGAGAGGAAACACGGCCTCATGGGAGGGGAGTGTGCGAAAGTTGCAGGGCCACGAACGACAGATAGTGCAAACAAACCTTCAACGGCGGGACGGTAGGAGTAGGGTAGTACGAGAGAAATTGCGGGACGATGTAAAGCAGAGCCCAAGGACAAGCAGAGCAATATAAAAAAAAGACGAAAAGGTTGGTGGGTAATTACATATTTCATTATTGTAAGTAGCTCGGAGTCCCAATTTTTCGTGCAAGTGCGTGTAATCACTTTGAAATGTGGAAAAAAGCATTTGAAATATCCCGGGTGGCGTTGGGAGGGGCATTAATCAAATAGTCAATTCTAAACCAACGTAAATATTTTTGAAGGCGAGATTTGTTGACATAACTTCACCATCTATGTCAAAATAGAGTTAAAAAGTAAAAGTCTGTAAATAAATATAGGTTAATAATTATGCTTTATAGTGTATATAGCATGTTTTGCAACCTTCACTTAGTCCTGTGAAGGATCTATGAACAAGGATCCCATTTGAAAAAACTCGAAACTTGGACACTTCATAACATTTAGGGGGCCGGGGGGTGGGGGTAGAAGACAATATGTTTAACCCTTCACAAAATAAAAAGCAGAAACAGTTATTAATATTACTACAAACTCAGCCAAAAATTTATGGTACAAATATGGATTATTATTATTATTATTATTATGTGTGTGTCTCTTGTCACAGGCCTTTTCTTCCTGGTACGTCTCTTGAACCAGCAGTGATCCCCACCGCTCAGGCTTCAAGCTTCACACTGCAGAACTTTCCGTATTATGTGTGATGTTCCAAGTATAGCTGTCTTTTGTAGTGAATCTATCAAATGTTTTCCTGGTATAGCTTCCAAGTTTTTCTTTAAGCTTCTCGTTACTATTCCAGTGGCTCCAATTATTACTGGTACAATTGTACACTTCAGGTTCCACATTTGTTGTATCTCTATACATAAACTCTTGTATTTTAACCTCTTTTCCGCTTCCTTTTGCACAACGTTTTTGTCTGCTTGTATTGCCACATCTGTCAGTGTGCATGTTTTCTCTTTTTTGTTTTTAATTATTATATCTGGCCTATTTGCTGTAACTTCTCTGTCTGTGTGTACTGCTTGATTCCATAACACTGACATCTCCCTCTTCACACACAGGGTTGGGCATGTGTGTATACCATTTGTCTGTGGTTTCAATGCCCAAGGCTTTACATATTGAGTAGTGTAAATGTAAACAGACTTTATCATGTCTCATTAAATATTCGTTCTTTGCCAAAATGGGGCATCCTGAGGTTAAGTGGTCAATAGTTTCTTCATGTTGTTTACACAACCGGCATTTACTCTCAATTTCTTCCTTCAAAATTTTATTCTTAAAATAGTTTGTACTAATTGCTTGGTCTTGCGCTGCCACTATTGCACTTTCTGTTTCTCCCTTGATGTCGCCAGATTTTAGCCAGTAATATGACTGTTCAATATCCACCAGCTTTGCATCTAAATTACGTGGCAATTGTCCATGCATCCTCTTCCCATGCCATCTTCCTTTTGTTTTTTCCACTATGCTGTCTTTCAACTTTCTTGTTTCTGTCTGTACTTCTGTCTTGAGGCATCTAGCTGTCTCTAACACTGCTGAGTCCGTGTTGTGTTGGTGTGTTCTTACAACCTGTATTAGTGAGTCTTCCTTCATTTCTACATATTCCACCATTTTTGCAATTTCTACTGCATAGGCTGCTTCTAATTGCATTAAACCCCTTCCTCCCTGTTTTCGGGGAACATACAAGCGATCTACATCTGCCTTTGGGTGATGCTGTCGATGAATGGTTAATAATTTCCTCGTTTTCCGATCTAGTTTTCGCAGTTCTTCTAAGTGCCAGTTAACAATTCCAAAGCTGTATCTAAGTACTGGTACTGCCAATGATCCAATTGCTTGAATTTTATTCTTTGCACTTAATTCTGTACCCAAAACTAATCTCAGTCTCCTCAAGTATTCCTTATTATTATTATTATTATTATTATTATTATTATTATTATTATTATTATTATTATTATTATTATTATTATTATTATACTCAGACCCTTAGTTCCTGTACTGATTTTCTTTACATATGCGTTCCTCATCCTTTGCAGTTTCATCTGTATCGGAACCGCTATTTCTAGAAACATAGACGATAACCACAGTTCTGGTTAAGAGTATGCCATAACTACTGTCTTGCATTTCATACCTTGACATGTTCTGGTAGAGTTATGAAGCACAGACACCAGACATTGTTACAGACGTCACTTTCATATTTGTATTAGCAGTAGTTAAACTTACAACATACTTGTTTGCCATCAAAAAATTGAAAGATTGTCATGCAGAAATGCCCACTGTATGTACAGTTCACACAGTTGTTGCAAGGTTAGAGTTTGCTGTCAGCTGGAGTGCACCTCACATCCTTCGCAATCCACGAACATCTGCCTTACTGCATCTGAAGTATTGCTTTTGCATCTTGGGTAGGTTCTTCATTTACACTTCAAAATGTCTTAGTCATTAAATCTGAGCCCAATAAAATCTTAAATTGGTTTTTGCTCATTGATGCTCTGGAGTGTGGGGGACCAAAAGCCATAAGCTTCAAAGACCAAAAGCAGAGAGATGGGCTTTATTTAACAATTCATTCGAATAAAGTAACTCAAAAATAACACACTTTTACACTAATGTCGATGACTGCATTTTAAGTCCTCCCATAGTCAACATGTCTAATCCTCCATGTGATGGCTTCCAGATATCATAGACTGTCTTCTTAAAAGTTATACTCATAATACTTACACTAAAAGGATAAGATGCGATAAAGAAGTAGGTACCTCATTTTGGAAATATGACACTGTGGGGTTGTGTGTGACCCAAACACAAATTTCATTCACAAGGGCTGCTGAAAAGAAACTGCTAACATGGCCTCAGCGACAGCTCAGTCAGTGCTCCAGGTGCACTAATCAGAAGGATAGTAACATAATTGTGTTATTTGGTGAAATAACAGCTTCTGCAATAATTGATAACTCTTACACAGTGGAGAGATGTTGAGATCACAGGAAGTAAGTGGAGTCATTGATGTCATGAAGCAATCATATATAACTGTAAATGGCACTAAAAGTCCAGGTTGGCTGACGTAACTTCAGTGCACAGTGAAGTCAGAGTTGTCCCATGAGACTTTCAGAGCAATGAACTAACACATGGAAGCCAGCGCCCTGATTTGCCTTATAAAACGGCATTGCTGGACACTTTTGGAGGATTCATTCAGTCTTTGTCACTTTGTATGTTAATTGACTGCTATGCTATTGTGATTTTTGATACATAAAAATTTGTAAATTATGAACTTCATGCTCTCAAAATGTGAATCAGTATTTTAGGAGGTTTATAATCTTGGGTGGAATCATTTGTAATAACTTCATGTATTGATATACAGAATATAAAGTTTGTCATCACATCAGTTGCTGTGGACTTGAATTTCAATTCTTAAGTGTTCCGGCTTACTCAGGACTGCCCGTTGCTTGTATCAATGCATTCTACATTCCCAACTTACCATCTCAGTTGGAAAGTGACAATATTTATTAGTGCTTTGTAAGTTCCCAACCCACCACCTTCCTTCTGATACAACAGTACTTTCTTCATTAGTTCTGAAGCCAAAATTATTCTGTAGAATCATACTTCACTACAACACATTTGTTAATAAAACCTTACCTCCAGCTGTCTTGTTACACCAAAGCAGAATGGCTGGTCAGGATTTTTAGTGTCTCGATTATAGGTCCTATCCTAGTGACTAACATATGAACAGTTGGAGTCACGTTCATGAGGCCATTATGGCCGCATCTAGGGACGTCTGCACTGCTTGCACTATGGTACTTCATGGAAAACAGAAGTTTTTAAGTGTTATGTGCCATGTTCCACCCATTTTCAGCTTTCATGTCTACAGTGTAGTGACACCAAGAACTGTAATGTGCAGGACCATGCGGGTTAGGCTGAGGAAACACGAACCAGAGGTAAACAACCCAATTTTGTGTTCAGTCAGTAGCATGCGCAACTCATTTAAACATACACATAGCAAAAGGACATATACTTCCTCTGTCTGTGATGTGACAACACTCCAAACTGCATGTTCCTGCACACACAAGTCACTGTTGTCACCCTACCATAGTCAGCAGCACAATGCTTGGAGATGCAATAAACAAACTGAATTCCAAATGACAATTTATTAACCTTAATCAATGTACAGCTGCATACTGATGAAGGTGTATTACAGACATTACTCAGTGAAATACAAGAAATATGAAGCTCTGTTAAGAACCTACAAATTTATTATAATAAGAGGACTAATGTGTGGATTTATACAATCCATCTACATCAAATAAAACATACAAGCACAGTTAGGTACCACTCCTAATATACTTACCTAACCTGAGATTCTTAAAACACAAACAAAAATGATTATTTAAAACATAACAAAGAACAACTAAGACATACAGCAAATATTTCAGGCACACAAAACAACGAAAAAACCTACTATCCTGTAACCCACACATATAGCTGTAAATCAACGGTAATACACACATTCCATCAAAGACCTTCACTTCACTTCACTTCATTTCACATCACTTCACTTCACTTCACTTCACTTTTCACTCCACTCCACTCCACTCCACTCCACTCCACTTTTATACAGTTAATCACCACATTTCACTTCACTTCACTTCAATTCACTTCCCTCATTTATAATTACTTTCCTAACCCACTTTCTAAAAATTTGTGATTTACAGGGGAATGTTACAATAAAACCTATTACAACACAGTCATAAATTAACATTATTGTGAACATTCTAGTGTGATAACATACAAAGTGTACCGAAATAACCAGCCAATCGGAACTAAGCTTTTATTGTTTTCAGAATTTAGTATTCATTATGCTATGTTTCAGAAAACGTGGCCATCTTTGAGTTAATAAACAATATACACATAAAATACTTCAGAGGATATTCCGTAACACTAATCCCTCAACTTTAAAACCACCAATCTACTCTACAAATACAACATTTGTCCAACTAATGCACTATTCTTATTCTAAATGCTTTACATTACAATATTTATATGCTGTTCTGACGTGTTTTGATCCCGAGTGGGATCCTCTTCAGGGATCACTCAAAAGCAGAAGTTGTACGAAGTATAAAATATACAAGAGATAATCAGTTAACATGGAGGTCAGCTTGTGGTGGATTTTGTTGACTGAAAAAATATTACAAACACTAGAGATTAATTAAAATATAAATATGAGCAGGTGTAATAAATTTACATAAAATTAATACATGTTTTTAAAATATTTTATCGTAGCGCGATGGTTGCAATGGTAAGTACTGTACATACCTACGTACTGGGAGTTGAATGTTTTTGTGCAGAAGTTAGAGACGGTACTAAGGACAGCTGTTTACAGTTGGCTATGTGTAAACTGAGGTCACGTGTAATTGTGACATTGTTGAAGGCTGTAGATCAGCTGGTACAGTGGGTTGTGTTCACCTGTGCTTTTTTCAGGACCTAGTTTATCATTATGTTAGTTGTATTACTATGATAAACTACTTCCTGAACAGAGCACAGGTGAACACAACCCACTATACCAGCTGATCTATGACAATCAACAACGTCACAGTTACGTGTGACCCAAGTTTACATGTAGACAAATAAACGACTAGCTGTCCTTAGTACTGTCTCTACCTTCTGCACAAAAAGATTCAACTCCCTGTACATAGGTATGTACCATAGTTACCATCGCAATGGTTGCTTTACAACAAAATATTTTAAATACATTTATTAGGTTTATGTAAATTTATTACATCTGTGCATATTTATATGTTAATTAATCAGGTGTTTTTAATATCTTTTTCAGTAGTACGAAGATCAATCACAAGCTGACCCACATGTTAACTGACTGTTACATATTTTATACTTTGTAAGATGTACAATATTGTTAATACTGTTTGTATAACTTTTACTTTTAGGATACTAATAGTGCATTAGATGGACAAATATTATGTTTGACTAATAATCATGCACAATATGAGTAATATAAAATCTACTCTACAAAATCTTCAAAAAGTGAAATTGTAGACCATAATATAGCACTTTGCACAAAATAACCTTAAACTGATAAAAGACAGAACTTCAAAACAGCTGGAATACGTACAGATTCAAAGCTTATTCCTATAACGTGAACTCTTATATCACTCTGTATGTAAAAAATGAGATGTAATTTCTTTTTTAGCACTGATGTTGCTAATATTCTCCAATGTATTTTGTAGATATTGTGTATTACCTGAAGATGGCCAGGTCGGTCAGAACATCTCATAATGAGTACTAAATGCTGAAAATAATAAAACTGGTGACTGGTGGGTTATTTGAAAATAGTTTTTACACTGTCATAAATTTACACACCACACTGCTAAACCCTGCAAAGGTAGGTACACAATCAAGTGGCTGTGAACATGTTCCATAATTTAGGTGTACACAAAACCTGAATGTGAAACAGCAAAAGTTCACGCTCTGCTACTCCAACCTGCATGTTGCAATGAGGCAACATAGCTGAGAGAAAGAACATTTGATATGCCTGTGAACGGAAGTAGGGCAGTATAGTTTTTACCAGCTAAACAATGAGGATGGTTCATGAGTTCAGGCTTCCGCCGTGATGCTGATGAGATCTGCACTCTTCTGGGGTATAACACAGCGGCGAGTGGTAATCCTTTACCGATGTTTCGGGACAACATATCAGCCCCATCTTCAAGGGTCAAGAAGTCCAAGAAGAGTAGAAAGCCGATGCAGGAAACATGGGGTTTATGTAGGCAGAGGCATGGGCGTGAACAGCCAATGGTGATGCACCTGTGTGGGAGAGGGAAGGGGTCACAAACTAAAGTTGTGGTGCGAAAGGTAAAACAGCCGTTGGTAGTAAAGTAAACCGAGTGCCGTAAGGTGAAAGGGAGGGGACCTGGAACAAGTGGAACAAGAAAGGAGATACATGGAAATACGGAAAACAAGCAAACACCAAGGGACAGGGAAGGAACCAGAGGGAAAAAGAAAAGAAAAGGAAAAAGTGAGGAAGAAGGGGAGACGGGGGCCAGCAGCAGCTTCGACAGGAAGAGGTGCTGGAGTATGCAAGTGTGGGCATTCTGAACAATCGGCAGTGGCAGAACACAGTATGAACCACGAGCACCACATACTTTTCCAAGACACCCGAATCCTCTCCACTAAGTCCAGCTACATGGACCGACCTGTCAGGGAGGTGATTGAGTTGGAGCTCCAACCCAAAAATATGAACAGGGAGGATGGCCTGATTCTAAGCGGGTCACGGAAACCTCTGTTCAGCCTCCTTACAGGCAGTAAATGGCCCCCACAACAGTGGTGAATAGCTGACAGTCCTTATGAGGACCACACTGCCCCTGCACTCTACACACTTCCATGCTCCAGCGCTGCTTTCTGTTGAAGCCACTGTTGGCCCGTCTCCCCTTCCTCCTCACTTTTTCCTTTCCTTTTCTTTTCTCCTCTGGTTCCTTCCCTGTCCCTCAGTGTTTGCTTGTTTCCCATATCTCTCTCCACATATCTCCTTCCTTGTTCCACTTGTTCCAAGTTCTTACCCCTTCACCTTACAGCACCAGGTTTTCTTTACTACCAAGGGCTTTTTAATCTTTCACACCAAAACTTCAGTTTGTGACCCCTTCCCTCTCCCACACAGGTGCATCGCCATTGGCTGTTCCTGCCTACGCCTCTCCCTACTTAAACCCAGTGTTTCCTGCACTGGCTTTCTACTCTTCTTGGACTTCTTTACCCTTGAAGATGGGACCAATACGTTGTCCTGAAACGTCGGTAAAGTATTACCACTCGACGCTGCACTATACCCCAGCGGAGCTCGGATCTCATTGAGGATGGTTAGCATGTACAGCAGAATGTCAACCCATGCAGTACTGAAGGTCATCGCCACATCCAGGAACACTGAACTGGACGACATGCAGTACCACATGCTCACTTCGCTTGGGATCCTTGTGACCAGAATATTTTCAACCCCTGCCAATTGTGTCAAGCACACTTACAGGTCAGCACGTTGAACACAGCACTGAGTCCTTTAGTGACTTCAGTAAGGATACAAGCTGGCATGTTTCTGTGCTCATGGCAGATACAACCTGCAATGGACTGCCTTAAACACTTCTGTTGAAACATCATCATTCACTTAGGCAGATGTTTCAGGATGCTGTACAATATAGAGTTCAGCAAGGTTTGAGGCCCAAACTGACTACTGACAACCTGAAATATAAATAGATGTGACACATTATTGAAATTTCTTTGATTCATTATTTCAAAATTAATAAAGCCATCTGGCAAATAGAAGTCAGAGCTTGGGGACTGTACCTGATAAGCAGCAGCATGTCTCAGTGAAAGGTGAAGTTAATAGCAGGACATCAGTTAGCTGTAAACACTGGAAGGTTTCATAGTTAGAACTGCGTTGTGAAATTCAGTACTTTACAGGTCTATGTGCTCATGATTTGTTAAGTAGGTGTAGCCAGCAGACCACCTCCAAAAAGTTTGGTTACTCATAAGTGTAAAGGTTTCTGGAGTTAAATTAAGAGTTTTCCAGCACAAAAATTGACAGGAACAACAACATTAAAGTCTTTGAATGTCTCGATTTAGCCTACGGGAGCTTTCTAAATTCATATTCAGCCAATACGGGACGTATTAGTTTAGTGGGGATACCTCAAAATTCGCAAAGACAGCAGGTGAGTAGAGTTGCAGGCACAAGTTACTTCTTTTGGCATTGATACAGGAATCACACATGCCATCAGGGCAAAAGGAGTGGCTTGTGTGTACAACTTCACTTCCAGCATGCAAAATTTTGAGATCTCTGCCCAGCTACAACTCTTCCTGTTGATCGATCATAAACTCAGAAAGTTCCCATAAGCTAAATCCTGTTATTCAAAGACTTGAATCTGGTTACTCCTCTCAGTTTTTGCAGTGCAAAGATCCTGATTTAACTCTGGAAACCCCTACACTCATGAATAACTACAATTCTGGGGAATGTCCTGCTGGCTACACGTACCCAACAAGTGAGTGCACAGGCCTGTCAAGTATTGAATTTCATGACAGGATTCTAAATTTGCAACCTTCCAATTATGATAACTAATTAATGTCCTGCCACTAACTTTGCCTTTCACTGCGATATGCGACTAGTTCTGACCACTACTTATCAGATGGCTTAATTACTTTTAAAATAAGATATAAAACTTTAATAACTTGTCACATCTATTTATACCTCAGTCTGGAGTCAAACCTAGACAGATTATGACTTCTGGAGAAGCTTGCTGCATCCATCTTCTTCCTAGTCCAAGAATTGGTTGCACTATACAGAGACAAAGCTGGTCAGTCAAAGTCAGTTTGTGCAGCGAGTGTTGTCAAACTGTACACTAAATAGGATCCTCAAACAAGTGTTTAAGGCAGTCCTCTGCAGGCAGGATCTCCCAATACACAGAAACATGCCAGCCTGATATCCATACTGAAGCCATTAAGGACCAACTGCTGTGTTCAACATGGTGACCTGTATGTGTGCTTGACACAAGTGGCAGGGGTTTGAACATACTCTGATCGTGAGTATCCTAAGTGAACTAAATGTGGGATACTGCATGACACGCAGTTCAGGTCGCAACCCAGGAACAGTTTTCCTGGATGTGGCGATGGCTTTCAGCACTGCATGGACTGAGGTTGCCCTGTACATGCTAACCACCACCCTCAACATTTTGCTGGTAAAAACTATACTGCCCCCACCACTATTCACAGGTGTTGCAAACATGCTTCCACTCAGCCAATTTGGGTAACAACTTACAAATGACAACAGCATATCACATCACATCACATCACATCACATCACACAGGTGTTCTGTTGTATGTTCAGTCTTCACGGGAGCACTGTGTTCTGGTTACCAAAATGCTGTTTCTTCCCTTTCTTAGATGGAAACGTGATCCTCATACTGCCAACTTTTCTCTTTTCAAGATGCAGCAACCTGAAACAAACACAAACAGTTTAGACTGTGTATTTTCAAAAGTAACTATGTAAAGTCTACTCGAATACTGTATAGTATTAATCTCTCCAATTCCTTTGCATGACTGTGAAATGTGGCTTCTCATTCTGAATTAGGAATATGTAATTCTCGGGAAAAATGGTCAGTAAAATGTCTGGACATATGGAGGTTAAGCAAAGGGGGAATGTGAGGTATTATACAAAAACAAACAACAGTGACTTATGTAAGTCACCACATATAGTAACAAGAATCAAATCAAGGACACCAAGTACACTGGGATGAGAAACCAAAAACATACCAAATTTTAGTCAGACAACCTCTGAGAAAGCAGCAAAGGGTAGTTCTGAAGGATATGGGATTCATTGAAGATACAAGAAATGTTCTGGAGCTAAGTGACATGACACATGATACCGATAAACATGAAGATAAAAGAAAATGCCACAATCGTCAAAACAAAAAAAAAACAAATTCTCAGTTGACTCCAGACACTCAAACCAAAAGGAAGGAGAAATCTGGTAACAGCATGTATAAAATATAAGGAGAAGCTCATGATATGTCAGAATGTGTCAAGATACAGAATATGTCAAGGTGGGTCCATTTATAGCACAGACAGCAAGCATGAAGTAGGAGACAGGAGAAAGAGGAGGAGGAGGAGTGGGGGGAGAAAAAGTACAAGACAAGGAGTTGGTCTGGAGGAGGAAAGCCAGAATGAAAGGAAAGGAAGTGGAAAAAGATGAAGCAAAAGAGCAGGAGATCATGTAGGAAAATAGGCATGGGAAGAAGAGAGAAACATTGGCTATAGAGAGATGATAAGGAGACTACATTAATTTGATACAAAGAAGCAGCACACACGTCCATTATTTGATGCCCTATAAACTATACTTCAAACAGAATCACAAATTGCTCTACGATGAATCACTCAACCATTCTTTCATTAGTTAACTAATGCCATTTCAGAGAGTCTGTCTTAAGCAGGCTATGGCCACTCAACTCTTTCAGACATTCCCACAGTTCTACTGGGCTATGAAGATGGCACTTTACACGTAGATCTTTTGAGGATTATGGAACTTTTGGTAGCCTTACAGAAAGTAAAAACAACAACATTCAATTTAAGGACCTCAAATACATTTTAACTCTCTAACACACCACATTTCCCAATTTAAAGTGAAAAACCTATACACAGTTCCACCATTTGATGGTCTATAAACAGAACTTCAAATACAACTGGAGAATTACAACACAATCAAACAGGCGAACACTCAGTCACTCACTCACTCAATCAATCAATCAATAAATCAATCAGTCAGTCAGTCCTACATTAGTTAACTAATCCCATTTCAGAGACTCCGCTTCTGCAAACTATGGCCATTCAACTAATTCTGAAATTCCAACAGTAATGGCATATTGCTCTGCAACCTTACAAGGCCTACTGTAGACTCTTTAATGTGCAGACTAATAGGGGGAGTCCAGTACTTCCATATTGTGTGTGTGTGTGTAATACAGTACTGTACACATAACACTAATGCATACACAACGTACTGTCCTGTTAGCACCGTCACTTTAGAAGCCATCGTTAATTGGAATTTAATAAATTTCAGATAAATATAATAAATCCACAAAGCAGGTGATGAACAGAGCAATACATTACCACCTCCACATGAATGTCAGCAAAGACTTAGCGTGTGTCTGTGTCCACCATGTAGTGGCTGCTTCACTAATTAACAGATAAGACCGCTAATTTCACAAACTCCCATTGCAGAAAAAAATTTTGGAACCAACAGCGTTCATCTGCTATTTTCAAAATCTGTGCATAAGAGGTCTGTTAACTCAAGGATCTAGGGTATAGAAGTTTTGAAGGAGTTACTGGAAGTTAAAAAGAACATCATGCCATTTAAGAAGCTTCATCCACTCTAACCCTCCAACAGAACACATTTCCAGTCCTTCAAACACACAGATATACCTGTCATTGTGCCATACCTGTTCCTGTACCTTGGAAACTTGAACTTCGACTTTGAACGTTTCTTCTTCTTTTCATGCAATCTTCTTCTGAGTCTCCTGGAGATGCAGCTCCCTGTGCACTGCCATCTTCACACTGTAAGCATTGGGAACATGAGAAACACAAGCAACATTTCTGGATGGAAAAGACTGCTTTACCTAGACTTACACTGCACTGTAATATACAATGTATCTTTGTCTATTTTAAGTCATTTAATCTGATTCAGACACGTCACACTTCCTGGTTGGCTTGACAGTTCTGTAATGCTGAATAGGTGAAGTTTGTCAAGGCATTACATTTCCTTAAAAAATCACATGCAACTGAACCAAATAAAAGAAAAAGTTGTTAACACAAATGCCATTATTAAGGATCCTCAGCTATCAATATCAGAAACATATTCAACCATTTATGGTATTTTGGTTTCACTAGCTAATGCAATCCCATGTACTAGTGTGTCAACATTCCAACACCTTTGTGAATTGCACAAGTTACTTTCCCACCAGGGCATGGTAAATATGGGGCATTTGAATTACAGTGACTTTCACAGATCCAAAAACCTGAAAAACTTTCAAACAGAGGTAAATGAACAAGGGTCCCAAGGGCTGTTTTGGGATGGGGACTGCAAAATACTGCTGAAAAAATCCAACTTTATCTTCCTCATTTTTTGAAAAGCAAAGTATCAGCCGATACCAAGGCTATTCTTGGTCCTTCCTATGGTAGCTTCAAGGAGAGTGGGGGAATCAAAACAGAATATTCACCTTGATATCGATCACATTAAGAAACTGTCAATTCAGGACTCTTTTACTAACACAAATTCTAAGTGTCTGTGTCATTAATCTCCATCTGTGTTATGTAAAGTTACTTTGTTAAGACAATACAGTTAACTAAGATGCCTAACATACTTTGTGAAAACGCACCTACTTAACCACCTCCCTGCACACTCATTCAAAACTAAATACAGCCAAACCAAGATATAGCTCCCGTGTGTGGTACCACAATTTCCATATGTTACAGCATTTTGATTTACCACCACCCTCTATACACCACCAAAACCTGGTAAACAAACAGTTGTGCCACATCAGTATTTCACTGCAGCCCCACATTCTGAAGTAACATGTAAGTAAACTTTCATCTCATGACAGTAACTTACATTTTCACATAAGAGACTTCTAAGCTCTTCAGTTTGTCTTCCAGATGTTGCATCTTGTCCTCCCCCTTTTTCCATTTCTTTTCATATCCATTTCTCTGAAATTATGATAGTCACATGTCAGAAAAAAATATTAATCAAAAGCTGCATGTATCAAGTGAATGACACAGATTCTGTTACAGCCTCCNTAATTGAAAGCTGCATGTATCAAGTGAATGACACAGATTCTGTTACAGCCTCCAGCAACTTTGTGTTCTTCTGTTTGACAAATTCTATTCTTTGATCTTTCTTTACTCGTTTAAAGGTCCTGGAATCACACACATTACACAGTGTATGAGTGCAAAAGACAAATTAGGAAGACATTGACAGAAACAACAATGCAATATTTTGTCACTTTCCTGGTCACAAAGAAACACTCAAAGTAACTTCCCTCCAGCTGCACTAACATCTAAGAAAGGAATCAGGGATTTTGCAAAATCTGGTACAGCTACAAGAATTTCATCATTACATTATAACACATTACTGCTCAAAAAGTTATGGCACATGGGCAGCTGTGACATCATATTGAGCACTGCAACTGGTCTGCTGGCCGCACAGTCAAAGAATCATTCCACATACATACGGGAGGGGAACAGATACAGTCTTCTCCAAAGCATCCAGACTGGATCTGGAGCCCACCCAGTGCTTTGTTCATTGGGTGAAAGGGGGACACTTGCTCTGGAATTAAATTGGCTGGGAAATGAAGCAGAACACTTGCCCAACTGAAGTGCCTGGCTTAAGAATAATTGGAGATAATCCTCCACTCTGGCAACTGCCTTCATAGTGTGCATAGGAGATCTTTCACCCTAATGTACACGTGATGAATTAGGTGGGGTGGTGCAGAAATCAGAAATTTAATTATCTCAGCAAACATCTTATTAAATATCTACCAGAGCTTCTAAGCAGTAAGACACCATACACCAAGACTACACCAATCTAAAGTAGAGAAACTACACACAATTCCACCATTTGATTCTGCACATCAAATAGAATCAAAGAATTACACCACAATCAATCAATCAATCAATCAATCAATCAATCATTAGTTAACTAATTCCATTCCAGAGTGTCTTTGTTGAACAGGCTACAACCAATCAGCTCATTCAGAAATTCCCCAGATTCTACTGGTCCGTGTTTGTGGCATGATACAATGAAATATTCCAACCCTTATCGAAATTCTGGTGGACTTGCCCTCGAGAACAATTTGTTTTAAGCACCTAGCAAAGAAATGTACCAAGCCCTTCCAAAAGATAAGATCCACTTTCCTTATTAGCATACCTCTTTCTGTATTTCTAATTCCTGGCGCTCCAATTCTTTCTCCTTTTCACTCACGAGTCCTCGGCACATCTTCAGCTCGGAAACGAGCTGCAGGTTTTCTTCTAGGCTGCACACACAGGAAAAAAGACGAATATAAATTTTGTGAACAAACTGCTTCATGTCGATTCAGTTGGTACATGTCAGACAGATATCTAGCCAGCTCTTTAATGATAATGTATGTATGGTGTCAAAAGTGTTATATTTTTAAACTATGATACGTAACTGTATTATAAAAAGTACAAATGGTGAAAGAGTTTGCCTCTTGTTTTGTAGTATCTCTCAAATGACTGACACATTTTAAATACACCTGCATTATATTTTGAGATCTGTTGTAATCCTGTGATACAACATTTCCATGTATCCACATCCATATGGTTTCATTGACTGCAGTGTTTATCTACCCACAAAAAGAATGCCAAGGCATATTAAATGTGAGAAAATATAAAACAGAGCTACTTCTGCACATCTAACAGCCAGGAAAGTTTTGAGCAGCTTGCAAAAACTTACTTATAAGAGAGCCGAACCACCTTGTTGACAAACTGCAATTACCTACTTTTTAGTTGTCCAAAGCAAAGTTCTTGAAAAATAAAAGGTAAGTGAACCCTGCTACAGCACCTTTAGAAAAAAGCTGGAGCAAGGCAGAATATTGCCTTCACATCTATCATGGCATAAAAGTTGTTCAAGTGAAATCCTTATTCTAATACAAACTAAAAGCATTTGTCAGCATATCCATTTTTGTTTCCTACAATTATGTATCACATGTATGAAAATATAACTCTTTGAGATACTCAACATATTGTGTGGATATGAAACAATACAAACACTTGCCTACACAACATCCTACCTGGTCATTTGTAAAAATACAGGACTACACTACATAGCATGTATACTGCATGTGTGTGATATTTTCCTCTGTACTGTGACTTACATCCTTAAGATTGTGTCCTCTAGCTCCTTCACTCTTCTTTGAAGCAGCTGGTTCTCTTCGTCCTTCTGCAGCTGCAATTTATAGTCATCTTCATCCTGAAATGTTAACAGACACATGTATGTCAGAAAAACAACCCTTAATTGAAATATACACGTACAAAATTCAGGATAATGGCTTTTATCACACAGCATCCACTAAGTGTGTCTACTTCTGTTTAACAAATGCTATTCTTGATCTGCCATAATCAATTACATGCACTGGAATTACCGACATCCTATGGCATATAAAAAAAAAAAAGATTAACCAGCATTAGAAAAATGTGTAAAGCTGCATCCCTACACCAATTTAAGGCAACAGTCCATCATTCTGTGTAATTTCCTGCTTCTACCATGGCATAAATAAGATCCTTACTCTACTCTGATGTTATGCGAGGTAGACTGGTAGTTACCAACGTTTTGTGAAAATCTATCAGTCCCTGCTTGGCCCTTGAAGATGGGTCCGTTAGGTTGTCCCAGAAAAGTTGATAACTAACTACCAATCTATGCTGCATAACATCTCTGATAAGAACAGAAATCAATCTATTATTATCCTGCACACACAGCAGAATATCATAAAATACATTTTAAATTTCTTTTATGGTGGTATGACACACAGACTGAAACAATTTGAACTTTGTCCATCATCCCCATTGTACGACTGTCTTTCTCTTTTCAATTTAGGATTTAACCCTGCTAATTGGGACACAGAAGCTCCTCAAAACAGCCATTTTTAGGCCACCATTAACACAGCTGGCAGCCCTACTAACAATTTCATGTTTTTTCTCTTTTGTTCATGGTTTGAAAGTAGCTATGCCTACAAACCTGACAGCGTACATTTCCATTCATCACATAAAAATAAGTGCTACGTTCTGAAATGCAAGTGAGGAGTTATAATGAACACATTTTTTCCTGTGTAGGATAAAATCAAAGTTTCTCAGACAAACAAGGTCACCCAACAACACACAACTACAAAAGGCAGGTACAAGAACAGAAAATACAGAAGATTACAACAGACTATTTGATGTCAAATCCCCCCTCCTAGGTTAAGCAGGTTCTGTTTAGGCATTACAGACACTGCCACATTACTTTTCTGTCCATATCCTCAGGACACAATACAATTTCTGTCAAAAACAAGTTCTACTGTATGCATGCTTTACTGTTTGGCAATTCAGTGCTAGCTGTGTTAATGTGTAACAACAGTTAATGTCCACACGGTTTGTGCAGTTAATCACT
>BLKM01000165.1:0-18520 GCA_013340265.1 Coptotermes formosanus | reverse complement strand
CCAAACACAAATTTCATTCACAAGGGCTGCTGAAAAGAAACTGCTAACATGGCCTCAGCGACAGCTCAGTCAGTGCTCCAGGTGCACTAATCAGAAGGATAGTAACATAATTGTGTTATTTGGTGAAATAACAGCTTCTGCAATAATTGATAACTCTTACACAATGGAGAGATGTTGAGATCACAGGAAGTAAGTGGAGTCATTGATGTCATGAAGCAATCATATATAACTGTAAATGGCACTAAAAGTCCCGGTTGGCTGATGTAACTTAAGTGCACAGTGAAGTCAGAATTGTCCCATGAGACTTTCAGAGCAATGAACTAACACACAGAAGCCAGCGCCCTGATTTGCCTTATAAAACGGCATTGCTGGACACTTTTGGAGGATTCATTCAGTCTTTGTCACTTTGTATGTTAATTGACTGCTACGCTATTGTGATTTTTGATACATAACAATTTGTAAATTATGAACTTCGTGCTCTCAAAATGTGAATCAGTATTTTAGGAGGTTTATAATCTTGGGTGGAATCATTTGTAATAACTTCATGTATTGATATACAGAATATAAAGTTTGTCATCACATCAGTTGCTGTGGACTTGAATTTCAATTCTTAAGTGTTCCGGCTTACTCAGGACTGCCTGTTGCTTGTATCAATGCATTCTACATTCCCAACTTACCATCTCAGTTGGAAAGTGACAATATTTATTAGTGCTTTGTAAGTTCCCAACCCACCACCTTCCTTCTGATACAACAGTACTTTCTTCATTAGTTCTGAAGCCAAAATTATTCTGTAGAATCATACTTCACTACAACACATTTGTTAATAAAACCTTACCTCCAGCTGTCTTGTTACACCAAAGCAGAATGGCTGGTCAGGATTTTTAGTGTCTCGATTATAGGTCCTATCCTAGTGACTAACATATGAACAGTTGGAGTCACGTTCATGAGGCCATTATGGCCGCATCTAGGGACGTCTGCACTGCTTGCACTATGGTACTTCATGGAAAACAGAAGTTTTTAAGTGTTATGTGCCATGTCCCACCCATTTTCAGCTTTCATGTCTACAGTGTAGTGACACCAAGAACTGTAATGTGCAGGACCATGCGGGTTAGGCTGAGGAAACACGAACCAGAGGTAAACAACCCAATTTTGTGTTCAGTCAGTAGCATGCGCAACTCATTTAAACATACACATAGCAAAAGGACATATACTTCCTCTGTCTGTGATGTGACAACACTCCAAACTGTATGTTCCTGCACACACAGGTCACTGTTGTCACCTTACCATAGTCAGCTGCACATTGCTTGGAGATGCAATAAACAAACTGAATTCCAAATGACAATTTATTAACCTTAATCAATGTACACCTGCATACTGATGACGCTGTATTACAGACATTACTCAGTGAATTACAAGAAACATGAAGCTCTGTTTGAACCAGAACAAGTTTATTATAATAAGAGAACTAATGTGTCAATTTATACAATCCATTTACATCAAATAAAGCATACAAACACAGTTCGGTACCACTACTAATATATGTACCTAACCTGAGATTCTTAAAACACAAACAAAATTATTATTTAAAACATACCAAGGAACAACTAAGACATAAAGTAAATAATTCAGACATACAAAACAAACAGAAAACATACTATCCAGTAACCCACATATATAGCTATAAATCAATGGTAATACACACAATCCACACAAGACCTTCACTTCACTCCACTCCCCATTTTACCTCACCTCACTCCATTTTTACACGTTTCATCACCACACGTGACTTCACTTCCCCTCATTTATAATAACTTTCCTAACCTGCTTTCTAAAAATATATGACTTACAGGGGTAAGTCACTAGCATCTCTGCAGTTAGTTGGTTCCAGAGTGTGATGGTCCTATTTACAAAGGAAACTTACACTGATGTTACAATAAAACCTGTTACAACACACTGCCTTAAATTACCATTATTCTGAACATTCTAGTGTGATAACATACAAACTGTCCTGAAATAACCAGTCAATCAGAACTAAACTTTTATTGTTTTCAGAGTTCAGTATTCCTTATGTTATGTTTCAGAAACCGTGGCCATGTTTGAGGTAATACACAATATACATACAAAATACAGAGGATATTCCATAACACTAATCCCTCAACTTTAAAACCACCAATCTACTCTACAAATACAACATTTGTCCAACTAATGCACTATTCTTATTCTAAATGCTTTACGTTACAATATTTATATGCTGTTCCGATGTGTTTTAATCCCGATGGGGATCCTCTTCAGGGATCACTCAAAAGCAAAAGTTGTACAAAGTACAAAATATATAAGAGATAATTGGTTAACATGGAGGTCAGCTTGTGGTGGATTTTGTTGACTGAAAAAATATTACAAACACTACAGATTAATTAAAATATAAATATGAACAGGTGTAATAAATTTACATAAAATTGATTTATTTAAAATATTTTATCGTAGCGCGATGGTTGCATTGGTACGTGTAGTACATACCTATGTACTGGGAGTTGAATGTTTTTGTGCAGAAGTTAGAGACAGTACTAAGGACAGCTGTTTATAGTTGTCTGTGTGTAAACTCGGGTCACGTGTAACTGTGACACTGTTGAAGGCTGTATTTCAGCTGATACAGTGTGTTTTGTTCACGCGTGCCTTTTATCAGGACCTAGTTTACCATTATATTAGTTATAGTACTATAACGATAAACTAGTTCCTGAACATTCAACTCCCTGTACACAGGTATGTACCATATTTACCATTGCAACGGTCGCTCTATGATAAACTATTTTAAATACATTTATTAGTTTTATGTAAATTTATTACATCTGTTAATATTTATATTCTAATTAATCTGGTGTTTTTAATACTTTTTTCAGCAGTGCAAAGATCCACCACAAGCTGACCCACATGTCAACTGACTACCTGTTACATATTTTATACTTTGTAACATGTAAAATATTTTTAATACTCTTTGCGTAACTTTTACTTTTGAGTACTCCCTGAAGATGATCCCTTTTGGGGTCACAACATGTTAGATCAACATATAAATATTGCAATATAAAACATTTAGGATACTACTAGTGCATTAGATGGACAAATATTTTATTTCACTAATAATAATGCAGAATATGAGTAATATAAAATCTACTCTACAAAATCTTCAAAAGGTGAAACTGTAGACCATAATCTAGCACTTTACACAAAATAACCTTAAATTGATAAAAGACAGAACTTCAAAACAGC
Organism: Coptotermes formosanus; assembly: GCA_013340265.1. Lineage (NCBI taxonomy): Eukaryota > Metazoa > Arthropoda > Insecta > Blattodea > Rhinotermitidae > Coptotermes > Coptotermes formosanus. The sequence goes on along the minus strand of BLKM01000165.1, from coordinate 15,256 downwards.
TGGAATACGTACAGATTCAAAACTTAGTTCTATAACCTGAACTCTTGTATATCACTCTGTATGTAAAAATGAGATGTAATTTCTTTTTTAGCACTGATGTTGCCAATACTCCCCCATGTATTTTGTAGATATTGTGTATTAACTAAAGATTGGCAGGATGGTCAAAACATCTCATAATGAGTACTAAATGCTGAAAATAATAAAACTGGTGACTGGTGGGTTATTTGAAAATAGATTCTACACTGTCATAAATTTACACACCACACTGCTAAACCCTGCTAAGGTAGGTACACAATCAAGTGGCTGTGAACATGTTCCATAATTTAAGCGTACATAAAACATGAATATGAGACAGCCGAATTCCACCCTCCGCTCCTCCAACCTGCACGTTGGAATGAGTCAACAACGCCAAGAGAAAGCATGTTTGATATGCCTGTGAATGGAAGTAGGGCACTATAGTTTTTACCAGCTACGTGCTGAGGATGGTTAGCATGTACAGGTGAACCTCAACCCATGCAGTGCTGATGTCCATCGCCATATCCAGGAAAACAGAACTCGTCGTGCAGTATCACATGCTCACTTCACTTGGGATCCTTGTGACCAGAATATTTTCAAACTCCTGCCAACTGTGTCAAACACACTTACAGGTCACCAGGTTGAACACAGCACTGAGTCCTTTAGTGACTTCAGTAAGGATACAAGCTGGCGTATTTCTGTGCTCATGGCAGATACAACCTGCAAATGAGTGCCTTAAACACTTCTGCTGGAACATTATCATTCACTTAGGCAGATGTTTCAGGATGCTGAACAATATAGTGCTGAGCAAGGTTCCAGGCCCAAATTGACTACTGACAAACTGAAATATAAATAGATGCAACACATTATTGAAATTTCTTTGATCCATTATTCCAAAATTAATAAAGCCATCTGGCAAATAGGAGTCAGAGCTTGGGGACTGTAATTGATAAGCAGCAGCATGTCTCAGTGAAAGGTGAAGTTAATGGCAGGACATCAGTTAGCTGTAAACATTGGAAGGTTTCATAGTTAGAATTGTGTTGTGAAATTCAGTACTTTACAGGTCTACGTGCTCATGATTTGTTGAATAGGTGTAGCCAGCAGACCACCTCCAAAAAGTTTGGCTACTCATAAGTGTACTGGTTTCTGGAGTTAAATCATAAGATGAAGCAAACGCGCAGATCATGCAGGAGAGTTGGGAGGGGAAGAAGAGAGAAAAATTGGCTACAGAGAGACGATAAGAAGATACTGGATGGGAGGAGTGAAGAAACGATGACAAGATGAGGAAAATGGCAAAAAAAAAATGATGAAAGAAAGATGCAGACAAAATGAAAAATACTGTCACACAATAAACACTGATAAAATGGACCCCATGAGTCTAAATATCCAAATCCACCTTGAACATGAAACATACTTTCATGGCTCCGTACCCCTTTCTGTAGTCGGAGTGGCACCTTGTTGATTTCACCTGGTCCTGGGCAGGTCCGTCGCCTCACGGAGCCGCTCATCACTGAATGCAGAGGGAAAATCAGAAACACATATAACTATATAGCACAGAACAGATAATTTTTCCTAGACATATTCTTGGGAGAAATATAAAATTGGATCGTAGATCAGATCAACTGGTTCAGTTTGATACAGGGAGTAAGTTGGGTAGTTAGTTAGCCCACTCTCTAATCACATCAGTCTGGCAGGTCCTAGTGTTATACTTTTTAAACCAATGACTGTAACAGAATCAAAAGAAAAAAAATTTTGCTAGTAAACGCTCATATGTGCACCTCTTTAAATTGCAGTACCCACCAACACAAGAAAAATGCTCAAGCAGTTATTGTGTTACGGTTCAGTCGTCACTGCACTCCTACATTTTAATCTTTCACCATTTCCGGCAGCTTCACAAATTGCACATGTTACACATCCAAAAAACAGAGCTGGGGTACAGTAAACTTGTGACCCCAGGAATTCCGGTCACTTGTGCTGATCAACAACCAGGAAACCTTTCATTTAGAACAGACTGCACAAAGTACTTGTATCTAGCACACAGTCTGCAACAGCCTGCTGCAAGAATTCAGTTTCAGTCTTATCAGTTGTGAAAAGTAAAGGTTTTGAATGTTATAACTTAAGTTGCCACTGTGTGTGTGAGTGCAACAGTCTCTGTTTATGTTGCCTTCACTTTGCATCAAGGTGAGGAAAATGTAATTTTTCAAACAGTGAAAATATGTCGTAAACACACACCCTTTCACTAAATTTTCCACCTGCTCACTCAAAATTATCTGGGCTTCATATAAAGAAAGAACCATCGACAAAGTTTCATCTCATATGTTTAACTCACATTCTTGAAATGCAGTCCTCTACCTCCTTTTCTTGGTGTTGAAGACATCTGCTTCATCCAGGTGCCGTTGCAAACTGTAAATCCTTTGCTGCTCTCTGAAAATAAGACAGTCACAAGTCACAAAACCTTTCAAATAAGCCCAATGTGCACCTACTGCATGACACAAATTTTTATTACAGAGAATCCAGCAAGTTTGTGTGCTTCTGTTTAAGAGACTCTATTCTGTGACTTCCCTCAATTCATTTAACTGTTTTTGCAACTGCATACATTGCACAGCATGTCAGTGCGAAAGACACATTAGGAAGACATGGATAGAAGTGGCCATGCACCAGATTCAGGCAATGTTCCTCCATTTTCCTAGGCACAGAGAAAAACCACAAAGTAACTTGCCTCTAGCTGCACTTAAGTCTGAGGACAGAATCAAAGACTGTATCGAAGTCCAGTACAGCTACAAGAAGTTCATCATTAGGTTATAAAAAATTACTGCTGCAATGGTTATGGAACATGGGGGGCTGTGACATCATACTGAGCATAGGGAGTGGTAAAATTGCTGCACAACTGAGGAATTATTCCACTTATGTATGGGAGGGAAAACAAATTTGCTCTTCTCAAAAGCACCCACACTGGCTTTGGGGCCCACCCAGCCTTTTATTCAATGAGTAACAAGAGGCACTTGCACCAGAGTCAAAGAGTTTGGGGCATGAAGCAGACCATTTGCCCCCATCCAATGTCAAGCTTAAGAATAAGTGGAGAGAAATCTCCACTCCAGCAAGTACCTTCATGGTGAGCATAGGAAATCCTTTACTGTAATGAAGGCACTATGCATTAGGTGGGGCAGTGCAGAAATCAGTAATTAATTATCTCAGCAAATTTCTTATTAAATAACAACCAGCAGCTCTAAGGATTAAGGTAACATGCACCAAGACTACATTAATTTGATCTAAAGAAGCAACACACATTTCCACCATTTGATGGTCTACAAATTGCACCTCAAACAGAATCACAGAATTGCACTAGAATCAGTCACTCAACCAATCTTTCATTAGCTAACTAATTCCATTTCAGAGGCTCTGTCTTAAGCAAGCTATGGCCATTCAACTCCTTCAGACATTCCCCCAGTTCTACTGGGCTATGATGATGGCAAATTACACCAATATCTTACAAGAATTATGGAACTTTAGCAGACTTACTGAAAGTTAACCCTTTAAAGACAAAGCATATCTGTTTTATATAAGGACTCAGTGCGTACCACGCTGTAAACACTCTCCACTTCGGTTATAAAAACCATGATCTTAATGTTTTATAAGGCAAAAGTTGCTGTTTGTTCTGAGATCCGTACAAAACACATAAATGCAATGTGCGCACCACATAGAAATTTTTAATGTTACACCTGGTGGTATGTAAAGTTACCGCTAGGCTTTAAAAGGTTAAAAACAACAACATTCAATTCAAGGACCGCCACACATATTAACTCTCTCAACGCACCACATTTCACAGTCCTTCAAACACACAACTATCCCTTTCATTGTGCCATACCTGTTCCTTTAGCGTTGCTAATTCAAATTGCAGCGTCAGGATTTCATGGTCCTTTGCTGCTGTTCTCTCTTGCTATTCATGGAGCTCCAGCTCCTTGTCGACTGCAATCTTCACGCTGTAAGCATTGGGAACATGAGAAACACATGCAACATTTCTGGTTGGAAAGGACTGCTTTATCTAGACTTACATTGCACAGTAATATAAAATGTATCATTGTCTGCTTTACGTCCTTCACCCTGATTCAGACACGTGACGCTGGCTATTTGTCTGGTTGGCTTGCCAGTTCTGTAATGATGGTGAGGTGTGGTGTGCAAGGAGTTACATTTCTTAAAAAATCACAAGCAACTGAACCAAATAAAAGCAAAAATTGCTAACAAAAATATAATTAGTAAAGATCCTCAGCTGTCAAAATGAGAAAAATATTCAAGCATTTATGGCATTATGGTTTCTGTGGCTAATGTAATCCCATGTACTAGTGTGTCAACATTTCCAACAGCTTTGTGGAGTGCATGAGTTACTTACTCACCAGGGCATGGTAAATATGGGGCCTTGGTATTAGACTCACTTTCACTGATCCAAAAACGTGAAACACTTTCATTCAGAGGTAAATGAACAAGGGTTCAAAGGACTGTTTTGAGATGGGGGTTGTAACAAACTGTCGAAAAATTCAACTTTATCTTCTTCATTTTTTTAGAAGCAAAGTACTTGAAGGTAACAAGGCCATTCTTGGCCCCTGCTACGGTAGCTTTGGGGAGAGGGGGGAGCCAAAAGAGAATATTCATCCTCATATCTATCACATTAAGAAACTGTCAATTTGCGGCTCTTTTACTAAAACAAATTCTAAGTGTTTGCATCATTAATTTCCATCTGTGCTCTGTCCAGTTATTAACTTTGTTAAGACAATGCAGTTCTCTGAGACGCTCAACATAATTCACGAACACGCACCTATTTAACCACCTTCCTACCCACTTATTCGAAACAATACACAGCCAAACCCTGACACAGCACCCATGAATGTTAACACAATTTCCATAGTTTACAGAATTTTTATTTACCACTACCCTCTATATGCCACCACAAACTGGTGAACAAATGGTAGTACCATGTCCATGTTTGATTGCAGGCCCGAATTCTGAAGTAGCACGTAAGTAAACTCTCATCTCATCAAATTAACTTACGTATTTGCATACGAAACTTCAAGGCTCTTTAGGCTCTCCTGCAGGTGACGAATCTTGTCACCTGCCTTGCTTCACTCATCTTCATGTTCACGTCTCTATGTCAGAAAACCATATCAATCAAAACCTACATGTATCACGGCAATAACACAGATTTTATTAAAGCCTGCAGCTAGTTTGTGTTCTTCTGTTTAACAGATTCTATTCTTTGATCTTCATTAACTTATTTCATGGTGCTCTGGAATGACACACATTATACACTGTAAGGAACACATAGACAGAAACAACAATGCAATATTTTATCATTTTCCTGCTCACAAAGAAACAATCAAAGTAACTTCCCTCCAGCTGCACTAACGTCTGAGAAAGGAATAAGGGACTTTTTCAAAGTCCAGTACAGCTACAAGAATTTCACCATTAAATTACAACAAATTACTGCTGGCATGGTTATGAAACATGAGGAGCTGTGATGTCAGACTGGGCACAGCGACTGGTCTACTGGCTGCGCAGCCAATGAATCATTCCATGTATGTATGGAAGGGGAAACAGATTTAGTCTTCTCCAAATTATCTAGACTGGCTCTGGGGCCCAGCCAGCCTTTTCTTTGCTGGGTAAAATGGGGCACTTGCACTGTATGGAAAGCGGCTGGGGAATGAACAGACCACTTACTCCCATCCAGTGCCAGGCTTATGAATAATTGGAGATAAACCTCCACTCTGCCAAGTGCCTTCATGGTGTGCATGGAAAATCTTTCACTCTAATGTACATGTGATGAATTAGGTGGGGCAGTGCAGAACTCAGTAATTTAATTGCTCAATCCCAGAGGTTCGAAGTAGTAAGATAACATGCACCAAGATCACACCAATTTAAAGTGAAGAACCCACAAACAGTTCCACCATCTGATGGTCTATGATCTGAACTTCAAATAGAATTGAAGAATTACACCATAATCGATCAATCAATCCCACATTAGTAAAATAATCCCATTTCAGAGACTGTGCTTCAGCAAACTATGGCCAGTCAGCTCACTGAGAAATTCCCACAGTGATGGCATATTGCGCTGAGATCTTATAAGAACAACTGTACACCCTCGAATGAACAGACTAAGAAGGGGAGACCAGTACTTCCATATTATGAATGTGTGTGTGTGTGTGTGTGTATATACCCTAATACTTCGCCGAAACAGTAATACAGTACTGTATATATAACACTAATGCATACACAATGTACTGTACACTACAGGCCTTTTAGCACTATCACTTTAGAAGCCATCATTAATTAGAACTTAATAAAGTTCAGATAAATATAATCAATCCACAATGCAGGTGATGAACACAGCAATACATTACCACCTCCACGTGAATTTCAGCAAAGACTTAGTGTGGATCCATGTCCGCCATGTGGCAGCCACTTCGCTAATTAACAGTCAAGACTGCTAATTTCACAAGCTATGGCCATTCAACTCTTTCAGACATTCCTACAGTTCTGCTGGGCTATTATGATGGCACATTACACCAATATCTTACAAGAATTATGGAGCTTTGGGTAGACTTAACACTCTCAACACACCACATTTCCAGTCCTTCAAACACACAAATATCCCTTTCATTGTGCCATACCTGTTCCTTTGTCCTTGCTGACTCAGATTCCAGCGACAGGATTTTACAGTCCTTCACTGCTGTTTCCTCTCGGTAATCATGGAGCTGGAGTTCTTGATTCACTGCCATCTTCACACTGTAAGCGTTGGGAACATGAGAAACACATACAACATTTCTGGATGGAAAAGAATGATTTACCTAGACTTACATTGCACAGTAATATAACATGTATCTCTGTCTATTTTATGTCCTTCACTCTGATTCAGACACGCGATGCTGGCTGTTTGTCTGGTTGGCTTGCCAGTTCTGTAATGATGGTGAGGTGTGGTGTGTTACATTTCTTAAACAATCACATGCAACTGAAACAAATACGAGGAAAATATGTTACCACAAGTGTCGCGAGTTAAGATCATCATGTGGACCTCTTATTGCAGCAATTTTCAACATGAGAAACATATTCAAGCATTTATGGCATTATGATTTCAGTAGCTAATGTAATCCCATGTACTAGTGCGTCAACACTTCCAACAGCTTTGTGAATTGCATGTGTTACCCAGCAGGGCGTGGTAAATGCGGGGCCCTTGAATTAGAGTCGCTTTCACTGATCCAAAAACCTGAAAACCTTTCATTCAGGGGTGGTTTGCTGTGGGGGTTGCAACATAGTGTTGGAAAAATTCAACATCATCTTCCTTATTTTTTTTACAAGCAAAGTATCTGAAGATACCAAGGCCATTCTTGGTCCCTGCTACAGCAGCCTTGGGAAGAGGAAGGGGGGGGGGCCAAAACAGAATATTCACCTTGATATCTATCATATTAAGAAACTGTCAATTTAGGACTCTTTTACTAACACAAATTCTAAGTGTTTGTGTCATTAATTTCCATCTCTGTTATGTCAAGTTATTAATTTTGTTAAGACAATACAGTTCTCTGAGATGCCTACTATTACTTGTGAACACACACCTGTTTAACCACCTGCCTACTAAATTCACTCAAAACAATATACAGCCAAACCATGATATAGCACTCATGAATGGTAACAATTTCCATACAGTACAGCATTTTGATTTACCACTCACTACATGAAATCACAAACTGGTGAACACATGGTGGCGCTACATCAGTGTTTGACTGCAGGCCCACATTCTGAAGTAATATGTAAGTAAAATTTCATCTCATACGAGTAACTTACATTTTCACATATGAGGCTTCCAAGGCCTTCATTTTGGTTTCCACTTCTTGAATTCTTCGATCTGCCTCCTGACATGTTTCTTTGTTTTCACTTCTCTGAAATTATGATAGTCATATGTCAGAAAACAATATTAATCCAAAGCTACATATATCAAGTGAATGACACAGATTTTATTACAGCCTGCATCACGTTTGTGTTCTTCTGTTTGACAGATTCTATTCTTTGATCTTTCTTAACTCATTTAATGGTGCCCTGGAATCACACACGTTACACAGTGTATCAGTGCAAGATACAAATTAGGAAGACACTGACAGGAGCAGCTATGCCTCACTTTCAGGAAATATTTTCATCATTTTCCTGGGCAGAAAGAAAAACCATAAATTAAATTCCCTCCAGCTGGACTTAATTCTGAGAAGGCAGTCAGGGACTTTCTCAAATTCCAGAGCAGATATATGAATTTCATTATTAGATTATAAGGAATAACTGCTGGAATGGTTATGGAACATGGGCAGCTGTGACATCATACTGAACACAGTGACTGGTCTACTGGCCGCACAGCCAACCAATCATTCCACTTATGTATGGGAGGGAAAACAGATTTCATCTTCTCCAAAGCATCCAGACTGGTTCTGGAGCCCACCCAGCCTTTTGTTCAGTGGGTGAAAGGGGGCACTTGCTCTGGACTTAAATTGGCAGGGAAATGAAGATGAACACTTGCCCCCATCCAGTACCTGGCTTAAGAATAATTGGAGATAATCCTCCACTCTGGCAACTGCCTTCATAGTGCGCATAGGAAATCTTTCACCCTAATGTACATGTGATGAATAGGTGGGGTGGTGCAGAAATCAGAAATTTGATTATTTCAGCAAACATCTTATTAAATATCTACCAGAACTTCTAAGCAGTAAGACACCATACACCAAGACTACACCAATCTAAAGTAAGGAAACTACATACCATTCAACAATTTAATGCTCTATAACCTGCACATCAAATAGAATCAAAGAATTACACCACAATCAATCAATCAATCAATCAATCAATCAATCATCAGTTCACTAATTTCATTCCAGAGTGTCTTTGTTGAACAGGATACAGCCAATCACCTCATTCAGAAATTCCCCAGATTCTACTGGTCCGTGTTTGTGGCATGACACAATGAAATCTTAGAACCCTTATCAAAATTCTGGTGGACCTGCCCTTGAGAACCGTTTGTTTTAAGCACCTAGCACAGAAATGTACCAAGCCCTTCCAAAAGATAAGATCCACTTTCCTTATTAGCATACCTCTTTCTGTAGTCCTAAGGCCTGGCGCTCCAGTCCTTTGTCCTTTTCATTGAGGAGTCCTTCGCACTTCTGCATCTCAGAAATGAGCCGCAGATTTTCTTCTTGGTTACACACACAGGAGAAATGGCAAACATAAATTTTGTGAACAAAAAAAGACAACTTTACTTTATATACATCGGCAAATAACATAAAACTTGACCTTACATTCGTTAAATTTCTTCATGTCGATTCAGCTGGTGAATGTCAGACAGTTGTCTAGCCAGCTCTCTAATGATAATGTATGTATGGTGTCAAAAGCATTATATTTTTAAACTATGATATGTAACTGTATTATAAAAACTTATAAATGGTGACAGAATTTGCCTCTTGTTTTGTAGTATCTCTCAAATGAATGACACATTTTAAATACAGCTGCGTTATACTTTCAGATCATCTATAATCCTGTGACACAATGTTTCCATGTTTCCACATCCATATGGTTTCATTAACTGCAGTGTTTATCTACCCACAAAAAGAATGCCAAGGCATATTAAATGTGAGAAAATATAAAACAAAGCTACTTCTGCACATCTAACAGCCAGGAAAGTTTTGAGCAGCTTGCAAAAACTTCCTTATAAGACAGAGGCGAACCACCTTGTTGACAAACTGCAGCTACCTACTTTTTAGGTGTCCAAAGCAAAGTTCTTGAAAAATAAAAGGTAAGTGAACCCTGCTACAGCACCTTTAGAAAAAAGCTGGAGCAAGGCAGAATACTGCCTTCACGTCTATCATGGCATAAATGTTGTTCAAGTTAAATCCTTATTCTAACACAAACTCAAAGCATTTGTCAGCATACCCATTTTCTTTTGTTTCATACAATTATGTGTCACATGTATGAAAATATAACTCTTTGACATACTGAACATCTGCTCTGCACATGTAACAAACACCTGCCTACTCAACACCCTACCTGCTCACTTGGAAAAATACAGGATTGCACTGCATAGTATGCATACCACAGGTATGTGATGTTTTCATCCGTACTATTACTTACATCCTTAAAAGTGTCTCCTCCAGTTCCTTCACTTGTTGCTTAAGCTGCTGATTCTGTGTCTCCAATTTACTGTCGCATTTTTTCCTGAAATGTTATCAGACACATCTATGTCAGAAAAACAACTCTTAATTAAAACCTACACATACAAAGTTCACACAGCATGCAGTAAATTTGTCTACTTGTTTAACAAATGCCATTCTTGGTCTGCCATAATCAATTACATGGTTGGGAACTGCAAACATTCTATGGCATATCAAGAAAAGGAAAGACTAAATAACGTTAGGAAAATGTGTAAAGAAGCATCCCTGCACCAATTTAAAGCAAGAGCCCAGTATTTTGTGTATTTTCCTGCTTCTACCATGGCATAAATAAGATCCTTACTCTACTCTGATGTTATGCGAGGTAGACTGGTAGTTAGTTACCAACGTTTTGTGACAATCTATCAGTCCCTGCTTCACCCTTGAAGATGGGACTCTTAGGTTGTCCCAGAAAAGTGGATAACTACCAATCTTTGCTGCATAACATCCTCGATAAGAACAGAAATCAATCTATTATTATCCTGCACACACAGCAGAATATCATAAAATACATTTTAAATTTCTTTTATGGTGGTATGACACACAGACTAAAACAACTTGTCTCAACTTCGTCCATCATCCCCATTGTATGACTGTCTTTCTCTTTTCAATTTAGGATTTAACCCTGCTAATTGGGACACACAAGCTCCTCAAAACAGCCATTTTTAGACCATCATTAACAAAGCTGGCAGCCCTACTAACAATTTCATGTTTTTCCTCTTTTGTTCATGATTTGCGAGAAGCTCTACCTACAAACTTGACTGGGTACATTTCCCATTCATCATACAGAAATAAGTGCTACTTTCCGAAATGTAAGTCAGCAGTTATAATGAACACACTTTTTGCTGTGTAAGATAGGATCAAAGCTTCTCACACAAACAAGGTCACACAACAACCCGCAACTACAAAAGGCACGTACAAGAACAGAAAATACAGAAGATTATAACAGACTATTTGATGTCAAATCCACTCCCTCCCAGGTTAAGCAGGTTCTGTTTAGGCATTACAGACACTGCCACATTACTTTTCAGTCTATATCCTCAGAACCCAATACAATTTCTGTCAAAAAAACGTTCTACTGTACACATGCTTTACTGTATGACAATTCAGTGCTAGCTGTGTTAATGTGTAACAACACTTAATGTCCACACCGTTTGTGCAGTTAATCATTGAGGTGAGTGCACAGCTTCACAATCCTTATACCTCACCCCCAAGAAAAAGACTGTAGTTATTTATTTTGCCTGTTTTTCCAGTAATTATTATAAGTAAGGCATACACATTCAGAAATAAGCAACATGAAATAACAGAAATATAGACTGCATTGCATTCATCTCTTTCAGGAGAGGGACCATGAGGGTGGTGGGGTTTGTGAAAATACTAACAAACTTCAGATTCCGCAACAGGCATAAAACTTCCTGACTCACAGAGCAATTGCCTACATCACAAGTAATGTAGGCCTACTGTCTGTTGAGTTTTGTCCACTACCTATGAGATGATGTCTTGAATTCTACACAGTGAAACCAACAGAATGTCTACTGACCTGTTGTGCGAGATGTGCCACTGCATATTCCCTGCACGTTGGGTGTTTGACACATAGCAGCACACAACCTGGAATGCAGAAATGTTAAAATAGTACTAATTATTATACATGGAATTCATTTTCATCATCTCATAATGAAATATCTAAGGCTAATACAGTCTGCGAGTGTGGCTTGAATGGCGGAGACAAGGAATGCATAAAAAAACCACTTCCCAAAGCACCCACTTCAAACAATGGAACACCCTTTCTATATCTGACCCCTTCTAAAGGAAAACAAAATTCCCTCATACATATTTTAAGCATTCAGCTGTAATGTATGAAATTTATAAATATTTTCTGGGGAACACCACTGATAAGGAAGATGTTAATTTTCACTTTTCTCCCAAACCTGTGTTTACAACCCCAAAACCATGAAGAACAGATTAATGTAAAAATTTTAAATATACACAAATTTCTCTAGTTTATTATTTCGTGACCCAAATTTATGGCTCATGATACATACCTATATTGAGTCCCAGATCTCATTTTCTGTTAACCTGTCATCTGGTGATGCGATTCATTATCAAAAATATTTATTTACACCAAAACATCTACTTCATACTCGTACATCACATACAAAATACATATCACAAGACAGTTTGCAGGCTTCACTTGCTTCTTTCACGGGAAGTGTTTGAAGTACACACCTCCGCCAGCGATGCAGCCGCCAGTGCATCCTCGTATCCACTCCCCTATAAGCCCAAACATTGCAAACTGCCTCAGGGCATGGAACAATGCATTCACAGAGACTGTCCGCACTTAACACTGGATTATTTGTATGTGTATCACAAATTCGATCATGTAAGCAAACCCTAAATTACATCATGAAACACCAGAAACTGAAGGTTCAACAGTGCCAAATATGATAAACCTCCATGCTCACAAACCATCCCCATAACACCCATCTTAATGCTGTCCTTGCATCTCGTTTTCAGCCATCCATCCAGTTACTTTCTAAATGTTCTTCCCACCAAAATTTTGTATGCATTGAACTCACTGTTGGCTTCTATATGTAACTATCTTATATGTACTTGGTGAACTGTATCACTAAGTTCCCTGTTATGTACACTTCATTCTTTTTCCACTGCAAACATTTTACTAAATCCGTTATTTTCAAATTATTCACATACATATTCTGACAAATTAAGGGATTATATTTACATCACGCACACACAAACTGAAAACAGAAAGTCTAGAACTACACACACGTACACACCTAACCTACACTTAACGTTTCACGCTTTATAAATCACACACGATGAAAACATACGAAATAACTACTACAGAATCCTGGGCAAAGGCAACATGGCGGCCACGGGCAGCAAGTCATCCGTGCTTACGATATATCGTTCCTCTGGTTCCAGCTTTGTCGAAAGGGGGGAGCGGGTAGCACACGATAAAACCACATACACTTCATCCTTTTTTCCTCTCAAACATTATATTGATTCCTTTGTTTTCAAATTGTTCCAACGGATGTCTCCCTGACAAATTACGATACCATGTTTACACAAACATGTGGTTGGAAAGAAGGCCATTGACTATAATAAGGAGATAGCTTAAACGGCTAACCAAAGTCCATCTCGCTTGGCAAGTTCACCGAGCAAGTGCACAACGGGGCGCCACCATACTCCACTACATCCTCTAACGTATCGGTCGGTCGTCATATAGTCCCGGGATGAGCGCCAGCACCCCTGCACACGGGCGGCAGTGCAGCGACTATTTGCCACAATGCGCGCCAGTAGCGCAACACACGGGAGACGTGCAGAGACTTGGTGAGGTCGGTCGCCATGATTGCCCAGGATTGTGTAGTGTATCCATATGAAGTACACTTCATGCTTTTTCCATTTCAAACATGTTGATTCCTTTGTTTTCAAATTATTCCAACGGATGTCTTCCTGACAAATTACGATACCATGTTTACACAAACACGTGGTTGGAAGGGAGGCCATTGACTATATAATAGAAAGGTAGCTTAAAGGCTACCATAAGTCCGCCTAGATTGGCATGTTCCTGCCGAAAGGGGCCAGGGGGGGGCCGCCATACTGCACAACATCCTCGAACATTCGTGTCCTTAATCACGGCACTGGATCGGTACAGGCAAAGTACAAAAGACAAGCAGTAGCACAGAGTGGAAACATATGTAAAGCAAACGAGCGCAGCACTGTGAATAAGAAAAAGTGTAAAATAAAAACCATGTCAGTGTCCCACGCAGGTGTGAATGTTGTGAAGTCGTACACAAGTACCAAGTAGCACAATGTTGCGCGGACACACACAAGCCAACGACAAAACAGACATTGGAAATGTATATACCCTGAAAGAACATAGCACTATCATTAGGGCTAACTGTAACGTACTAACCTAAGTACGTATGAAACGCAACTGTGAATATAGCGATAACGTACACACACACGCACACACGTCAGAACAAATTGAGCGCTGGCCGCAATCCGTCGCATTGGAGAGGAGGGCCAAAGCACCATGCGTGTGCTGATAGCGAGAGGAAACACGGCCTCATGAGAGGGGAGTTTGCGAGAGGTGCAGCGCGACGAACGACAAATAGTACAAATACGGCCTCATTGTTGGCGAGGGTAGAAGTGGTACAGTGCGAGGGAAAGTGCCACACGTTAATGAGAGCCGAATGAGAAACCACAGCAATATTTAAAAAAACACCAAAAGGTTGGTGAGTAATTACAAATTTTATTATTTTAAGTAGCTCCGAGTCCCAATTTTTCGTCCAAGTACGTGTAATCACTTTCAATTGTGAAAAAAGGCATTTGGAATATCCGGGGTCGTGCTGGGAGGGGTATTAATCAAATAGTCAATTCTAAACCAACGTAAATATTTTTGAAGGCGAGATTTGTTGACATAACTTTACCATGTATGTCAAAATACAGCTAAAAATATAATTCTGTAAATAAATATAGGTGAATAATTATGCTTTGTAGTTTATATGGCATGTTTTCCAACCTTGACTTAGTCCTGTGAAGGATCTATGGATAAGGATCCCATTTGAAAAAACTAAAAACTGGGAGACTTTATAACATTTAAGGGGCCGGGGGGTGGGGGCAGAAGGCAATATATTTAAACCTTCACAAAATAAAAACGCAGAAACAGTTATTAATGTTGCTACAAACTAAGTAAGGCAAAAATATATGGTATAAATATTTATTATTATTATTGTTATTATTATTATACTCAGACCCTTAGTTCATGTACTTATTTTTTTTACATATCCGTTCCTCATCCTTTGCAGTTTCAACTGTACAGGAACTGCTATTTCTAGAAACATAGACGATAACCACAGTTCTGGTTAAGAGTATGCCATAACTACTGTCTTGCATTTCATATCTTGACATGTTCTGGTAGAGTTATGAAGCACAGACACCAGACACTGTTACAGACGTCACTTTCATATTTGTATTAGCAGTAGTTAAACTTA
>BLKM01000164.1:845961-858732 GCA_013340265.1 Coptotermes formosanus | reverse complement strand
ACACACACACACACACACACACCCTGTAGGACTCCTCTGAACGAACAGCCAGCTCCTCTCAGAGGCCGCTACCTACACAACACACAACCAAAAAAGAGACGAACATCTATACACTCAGTAGGATTCGAACCCGCGATCCCAGTAATCATGCGTCTCAGTCCTATGCCTTAAGCTGCACAAGCACCGGAATCAGCGAACAAATTTATGCTCATTTTTAAAAGACGTTAAAGAATGACGTGCCGTCAGCAGTGCTTGCAACTTACTGCACGTAAACAGTTCTTGTATGGGGTGTGGTCATTTAACTCAATTTGCTTCAAAACCGAAGAGTGCCTGCAGCATGAAAATAGCATACAAAAACATTAATCCTCGCCATCTTCCCATAGGCTAAGGTTTCTACCTTGTATGTCACGCTGTTACACATACCCCGTATTGATTTCACGCACACGTCCTTGCGGTGTTTCTTTCTCGGCATAGAAAAGCAACATCTCAGAGAAAATAAGATTGTCGGTGCAATTAAATCATCCTCATCCCTTTTAGCTGGTGTAAAGAAACTTTGATTCTGCTTCCCTAGAATAGCCAGTAGAACGAGTGCTGTAACTGGGGGGGGGGGGGGGGCTAATTTCTTGTAAAATCATCCTTTAATCCTGAACACAGTATGCTATATAACAACTATTGGCATTACACCGACATCACGCGGTGCTTTATCATATTACCTCACCGCAGACTACCGGAACTCGGGAGTTTACGCAGGCTTCTAGATTACTTATTCCGTTAAAAGGAATTAGGACATGTTGCTAGCTTCGCAGTCATTTCTACTTACAAAAAGAGAAGTCCTCTAGTCCTAGCTGCGAGGACGTCTGGTGAATCGATGACGCAGTACTTCTCACTGCAGTCCCAGCACACGCAGACAGACCGTACCTGGTACAAACTACGCGTAGTTTATTACTTTCTATGTACGTGTAGTATTTACAGGTTCTCAAGTACTGGGGATTAGTATTAAAAATGATAATGGAATACAGTGATCGAAACACGAATTGTTACCTGCTCTTGGAATGGAAGTTACTGTAATATCTTTCCGTTTTAAATCTCGAACAATCGGAATTCTGGAAACAATTTGTAATCAAAATAAGCGGAAAATTGTTCTGTTCCTACGTCCTCTTACAGATTGTATCTCTATGCGGTTTTCAATTCATATTACCTGTTGCATACATTTGTACCCACAATTGCGTCAGCTTCATTACAAAATCACAATTCCAATATGCTCAAGAAAGTTTTGTGCATATGCACCTTTCAGAAAAAAGTACGAAATGTGGACTTGCGCATATCTGATATTATAGAGATTGTAATCAGCCACGGATAAATATCTAACAACATTTTCTGCCAACATAAAGTGACTGATTAAAAACATCTCTGGCAAAATAAATATCAACTGTTGCCAATACCGTATAAATAAAAGAAAATATACGAAACCAAACCTTGTCGCCGGTCATTCATTCATTACACTTGAATTCCTACACACCACACAAAAGGCAATATCGGGAAGAGACTGGGCCTGTTTATAATCAATGGAGTAAGCTTAAATCCCTTGGAAAACGGTCGTTGAAGAGATAAAGATTCGGGCAGCTAAATAAGATTCAGCCCCTTTTGACTCTTGCCTTCATCGCTCTGTGCAAGACATTCAGCGATTTGACCTTATTCTACTATTTATTGTAACTGCAAATGCGTTTGTACCCGGTGGCAGTGGTACTACAATAAGACACAACACACAAAATAACACACCAACTCAAACAAAACCCAGAACACAGGATTGCAAAACCAATAAAGCGTGCACACGCACAATAAAAACACAAACATTTAAACATTACAATTAACCTAAAGTAGATAAAATAATATTACCAAAAACTAGGCAACCTATACATTAGTAGAGTCACAGTAATGAATTACGTAACTTCACGAACTGATGCACTCACATTTCACCATGAGCTTCCCTTCATTCCACTTCACTACACTCATGTAACCTTCACATCCTTACCCCGATTAACCTCTCTTCACCTCACCTCACCTCACTTCACTTCACTTCACTTCACTTCACTTCACTTCACTTCACTGCATTTTTTGATGATTTCCACCACACTTGTATTCCCTTCACTTAACCTCATTTATCACTTTCCTAACCCTCTTCCTAAAATTGCTTGGTTTACAGGAGAGAGTCCCTAAAGCATCTGCAGGTAGTTGGTTCCAGAGCTGGATCGTCCTATTTAGAAAGGAATATTTTCCGATATCTGTCCTTTGCTTTCGGCTCCTAATTTTCAGATCATGATCGACCCTGCTCCGATAGTATGGCCTTTGTAATCTGTCACCTATAGCCTTCCAAGCCCGTTCTCCCTTTTGCGCTTCGAAGACAGCATATATGTGTGCTATCTTTCTACGCTGTGCCAAGGTTCCCAGTTCGAATCGTACATATGATGTGCAAATTTAGCCGCTTTCTTTTGCATCCGGTCTAACGCATCTATCTGCCCTCCCCGTACGGATCCCAGCATGCCGCCCCATATTCAAGAATCGGACGCACTAGTGATCTGTAGGCTAAACTTTTAGTGTTACTATTTCCCTTCTTGAGAGTACGCGTTGTAGAATGAAGTGCCTACCAGGCTTTCTTCACCGTGTAATTAACTTTATCAGCCCAACGTAAATCGCTGCGTAAAATTATTCCCAAGTATTTACAACTGGTCGCTTCCGTAATTACTTGGTCCCCTAACGAATAATTAAGTGGTTCTTTCACTCGGGCTCTCGTGAAACTAACTGCCTCACTTTTACTTGGATTAATTTGCATCGCATTTTCAACCGCCCACTCCCCCAATCCGTTCAGATCTATTTGCAACTTTCTGTGCCCAACAAACCTGGTGAAAACCTTCATAAAAAGTCTTTAGACTTCACTTCAATATTATCCAAAAATACGGGCTTACAGGTTTGTTAAATATGTCTTCACTCGATGGTTTCTTATTGAAGGTTGCATGCGTAGCAATGAAAAATGTGAAATGTAAAATTAGATTAAAATACTTAAGACGCATTCTTTAAATTTACTATTATACTCCGCATAAGTCTTCTTAAGAAATGTGACCAGTATAACTGAGACACTGTAAAATTGTTCCAAATATCTCTTTCTGCTGACTGTGTATGCGTGCGCATGCGTGCCTGCGTGTGTGCGTGCGTCTGTGCGCCGACAAATCTCTGTTGAATAGCATGATACAAACAAACTGAACGTTTACACGAGGCATATCTAAGGAATCTTCACACTTATGTACTACACTAAAATTTCTCTTCTCTTGCCTAAGTCTCTCAGATAAGGGATGTAATTGCCGGGATCTTCACAGTCCAAACTCTTAGTTTTCCTCAATTTATGGTGATGTTCATTCAACGCTATTTACCCTCTCCCTTTATCTTTTGAAGGCCACTGGTTACTTTACGTACCATCAGCCTTAACCTTAAAAAATTTTACGTTCTGCCCACATAGTGTGTTTTGGATGGATCTCAGAACAAACAATGATTATTTCCCTGTGCACAATTAACTGACTCTTTCTCACAGTCGAGAGGTAGTGTGTACACTGTTCAGTACGAAATGAATCTTTACTGAAATTTAGGTTGATTTTTTATCTTTAAAGGGTATAATAGACAAATTCGTATAATTTAAGGACAAAATGGTAAAAGGTGTTCTGAATGTCTTTATAAAAAAAAGTATTGTACTACACACCTTACAAATTCTACGTAACTCTCTTCTCACAAGGTACGTTATCTCAGCATGAGGCGTAATACACACACAGATCTTTTTGAAAATGTGTACTTGCAAACAATCCTAACAGTAGCTTAACCACAGAAATAAGGGAGACCGGGTTTAGTTGGCACACTTTTCACTTCTTAATTTTTTACAATTTTCATACAAATGATACAAAAAAGAAAATGGTACTGGTGGCACGTGTCATTCTTAGACTATGCGAGAAAATATAATGAAGAAGTTATATCAACAACTAATTCAAGAAAAATGAACTTCTTCTAACTTCTGCACGTGTGCCAACTTGCCCCATATATGGGGTAGGTTGGCATATATGATGGGGTAGGTTGGCATATAGTAGAGCCTGATTTATTATTATTGTCAAAAACATTCCAGGGCAGCATGAATGACGCTAAAATATTTAACTGTTAACAACATAATGAAACTGATTTACGGTCCGTACAAAACTAAGGATAAACATTACAAATTACATCGGAAAATGAAAAGCGGTACATATATATATATGTGTGTGTCCACAAAACTTCGCAAATTTTCATCTGATACGTCCGACTTGCAGTTGGGACAAATATATCCCCAGGAAACGCCAGAAGTTCATTTTTCATCTGCCCACATTTGGCAATGGGTGCATTGAACCCATATTTCCCCCGCTACACTATTGCAGTATGTGTCCATGGAAACCAAACAAAATGTTTCCCCACCACTTTCGTCTCAGCGGTCTGTCTGAATTTTCCTCACTATTTTGCTCTTCTTCTTAGAATCTCTTTCAGGGTTATCAAAAGGCGCCTCTTGCTTCAGTTCTGATGTTCTTTTTCCTTTTGTCACTTGTCTCAATTTCTGCGCATCTCGGAAGGCTGCTTTCACCGGCGTATCAGCCAGTATTGCTATATATCTTTTGTTTCTAGTAGCGTTTGCTTTTCGGAAAAGGACGGACAAGTTCAGGAGTCAAGGACTTGCTTGAGGAAGGATTTGTTTTGGCATGTGTTCTTTTGGAAGGATCTGCTTCGGGAGAATTAATTCTTGAAGGGTCTGGTCCGGCAGACCCATCATGTTTAATGTTTCCGTTGCTGCAGCTCGATGCTGCAGTGTCTGTGGCTGGAGCTGGTCGGTCTTACATAGGAGAACAGAAACTCCTCATCAACAAATATATCTCTGTTGCAGGGAAAAATTCCAGTGTCCAGGTATCCAGCCTTGATATTTGCAGGAGTAGCTCTAAAGTTGCGAGATATGTTGATAATTCCAGGTCAATCGTAATTCGTCATCGTTTTTTCCTGCATGGTTTTTGATCCATGCTTCACATGCACGACTGACATAGGTTTAGTGGCCCACAGACACTCCTATCAAGGGGCTGCAGCTTGTGACTGAAATGAGGTGGGAAGGACAGAACTGTCACGCCGTCTTCCTTATAGCAATCGAATGCAACAACTGACAAATGCGAATCATGACTCTCCAAAGGAAAACTACTGGTCATTCTCTTTAAGGTTTCACATGGGGAAAAAAATGTTTCACAGACTTCACAAATAATTCCGCTTGCACCCATCCAGGACGACTTCCATCGCCTTGAATCTCTGCAGGAAAACCATTCAAGAAATGGGCACGAAGTTTCACCCTAGGGAAAATAGAACATGGCGGCACTGTGTTTCCTGCCGCTGAAACGTCCAGGGCTGAAGTTGCTAATCTTCCAGGTTCAGCTGACATCAGTGTCTCTATGTATTTGCAACCACGGCGCGCAATAACTCTGACATATATCTGCACCCTTTTTATACCCGTTTCGTCCATGTTCTGTACGTCGCCCGAACCAAGCTGCAGACGACCAAACACTTCTTTCAGATTTATAAAAGAAAAGCATTAGCATCAGTCTTGTTAAGCTCTACTGATGCTTGTTGCCTCAGGTTTGCGCAGTGAATCAGTCTTCTGCCTTTTCAAGACCTTCGCAAACCATTCTCTGCCTGCCATTTTTTTATCCCTCCAACCTTCGAGGATATTTATATTTAAAGCCATTGCGTACTCAGATGAGAACTTTCTCACCTCCCTTGCAGACAAGCCATAGTAGATGCCATTTACGATGATTTCTCTGAGTTTTCTTAATACCATCAGTGAACAAACGCGCAGAAATTACACTTATCCTATTTTTAAAAATTAATGAGAAATATGGTGAAGATATAAGAACATCTTACTTTATGTAGCGACCCATTTATCAAAAATAAAACTACGGAGTACACGTGAACACACGTGAACCCAACTGGCGAGTTTTCTTGTACTCAATACTGAAGGTCGGATTCTGTGAAATTCCTCGTATATCCCCAAAAGCTCTGCTGCATATCTCGTTGGAGAGAAAAACGGGATTCCAAAATCTCTTGCTAAATTCCAGTCGACCTGTTTTCTATTCTGGCTGCCCTAACGGCTCGAAAAACTGTATCTGGGGCAATGTTTGCCATTTAAGATTTCCTTTTGCACGATCTTGGCATAATTATATTTCCTCAAATAACATTGAAATGATGAAAGTAATAAGAAGCGTACAGAATACTGCACTGTTGACCGCCGAGTAAGGTGGCACGGTGAGCCAACTTGCCCCATAGCAAGTGTGCCAACTAGACCCCACACGAACTTTCGGGTTTGAGGTTAGTTTCCTCTGAGATTAAATGCACAAGGAACGCTGTTATTTCTCAGTCATATTGCCACATATATACTACGTAATTACACATTTTTAGTTCAGATAAATCCCTAGCAGCCTTCTCAATAATACGTATTTACCAAACTGTTGTAAAATTACTCGGCATTGTGCAAAACACATACAATGAAATTTTGCTTCCGATACAGCTGTCAGCACATTGCCAACTAACTTCCCTCCAATGAAAGTTGTAGCTCTTCATACTGCCCCACAGGTGCTGCGCTCTTGCAAAGGAGAAGCGAGATATTAACGTTGTGCCAACTTACCCGTGTAGCCAACTAAACCCGGTCTCCCCTACAACTGCGGATAATAAGAAAGTCTTATCTTTTTGGAACAAGGTGTTTCTATATCAGGACCAGCAAATCACATGCTTTACTCCCTGTAGAAACCAAACTACAATAATGCAAAATTGTGTAATGCTGTTGAACAAGAATACATGATTGCAAAATATGTTGTGTTTAAGCATCACATTTGGTGTTTATTTACGTTTGGTTTGCACTTTCACAATTTTACGTCTAATAAGAATCAACGTTAGGATGAACGTTTTTCAACACAGTCTATGAACTTGAAACCTAGCACACGCGACCTTCAGCATGACGTCTAAATCGATCGGGACGCCCTGACTTGAGCGGCCACAGCGCTCCTTCCGTATTGTGAAATCTCATGTCCGTGCACGAGTTCAGCCACTTCATTTCCTGAACATACTGCTCCTCTTTCCGCTTACAATACTCTAGGGCACCTGAATGTTGCACTATTGCGTCACAAAAAGTTCTGGCAGCGCTCCCTTCTGAGATATCACAGTATGAAGCCGCGGACACATTTGTTCCGAGGTCGCCCACATGTTTGTGATCCACAAAGAGCGAAAGTTCTTTGAAACAGAACAATCAGTCTGGTACTGTTTAAGTTATATTTCAAGCCTGAAATGTCGGTTTCACTACAAATATAAATTCGGTGACAAGAGAGTGGGATATCACATGATTTTACGTTTATTTAATAATGACATTTCAACTGCATAAATGATGAGAGGGTGACAGTGCAAAATTCTTTCATAGATCAGTTTCTCGGACATTTTGCCTAGGACTATAGAAATTAAATATATTCATTTATTATTTTCTGCTTTATATAATCATATATCTCATTTAAGATTTACTGGGGTAAAGGCGGCCGGTGCTTAGGGCTGACAACTTTACCACCTTCATGTGTCGACTGTCTTGAAATCTGCGAGCCTTAATCTCCTGGAACCCTCAGGGCACGTCCAGGCCTGTCAGGCATTGTTTTGTCCTTATATCTTACTTAAATATTACGTTTAATGTATTTGTATTTAGCTTACTGCAAGGGCTTTCTTGATCAGCTAGTAAGCTTTAACAAAATTGAGCAAAACATATTCCTGCGTCCTCTTGAAACTCTTGGCCGTCGCAGTGAGATGCCCAGCCACACCACGTGGCACTGTCCACATACAGATTACACCGATGCACCCTGTTGGTGGGCCCAAAACAACCGCTCCCGCTATTACTTCCGTTCCAGGCAGGTGCAGGCCTAAGAATTCAACTTTGTGTTATCACCGCCGCTAGTCTTGAGGGTAATCAACTTCCAGTCAGCTCGTAAGTCACTGGACCGACAGTAGAGCTACCGGGTAATCAGGATTAGTATTTGGACGAATGTAACATATTTGTGAGTGTTAACGGTACCAAAACCGTCAGGGTGGGGATCAGAAATCGCCGGAGCAGCGAAGATATTTCTAACAAATGACAACATTTAAAAATACATGGTCAACATTTTCTTTTACTCTTCTACAGAATGATTGACTCTTTAGACTGCACAGCTGATATTCTTGGCGTTCAGAGAAGAACTACGCTGTATTTTGATCCTCCAGCACATCTATCTGTGATTCCCTAACAAAACTTGAGTGGTTACATCCTCGCGACAATTCTGGTTCTCGCTGCTTTGCATATGTTAGGTAACACATCGACCATGTAAGTCCTATACAATTCACGAGTACATTGGCTGCAGCTTTACAGTGACAATTGTATCAGAAGGATATAGCTGGGAACGTGGTTGGCTAAAACAATAACAAACGTTTCTTAAGTTTGTATGTGTGTGTGTGGACAGATGAGGATTTGTGTTCTGGATAAAGGGATGCATGAGCTATAGACTGGAAATCGCTGACTCTCTAGAAACCAGAAACAATGGAGCCAACCAATTTTCGGCGAGCAAGAAAGTTTTAGCCGCAAAGCAGCAAGCAAGTTACCTGCAGCGACAAATAAGATAGCTAACTGCAGCAACGAGAAAGTAGGAAGCTATCACGGCCAATACACTCACAAGAAAGAAAAAGCGAAGAAGAAAGATCAGTAGCAACATGCAAAGAAGTTATCGGTGGCAACAACAAACAAGGCAGCGGCTCTTTGCAGCAAGCGAAGAAGGCATCAGTCGGTGGCAGCATGCAAACAAGGTCGCTGTTGACGGCAGTCGGTATCGGTGGTAAAATGCAAACAAGAAAACCATCTGTGGCAGGAAGGAAGCAGGCTGCAGTAATTGATTTTCACTGTCTTCTCGCTAGTGATAATATTTAAACACGTTGACATTGTTATATCACTGATATAATATTGATCAGTAACTCACGTTGTCTCAGAAGGAGCAATGTTTGTGTATGGATGACAGTTCACTGTGACAATATATGTGTGAACAACAGGTAACTTCACGAGCAGTTGAATCATCCAAAGGACAGCGTAGAGAAACCGATGCTTAGCGTTCTTGTCCATCATCAAATCCGACCTGTTTTGAGACCGCGAAGTAGATGAGCTAGCTTACCGATGACAATAAGGAGTCAGCAGTGGTAAATTACATATTAGATAAACCTGGATCTTGGGAAAACCCCTGAACCAAAGCAATGTAAAAAACTGTAATTTTAACGGAAGCAGCAACTATGTGGACAGTTTAACCAAGAGGATTAAAAACAGAGCAATAATGTACAAATAAGTTATCTGCAACTCACATGATTATCTTGTTAAAATACGTATCTAGGCCTAACAAAATTTCCTTTGCTTTTTTACTTTCCTTCCCGTCTGCTCCGACACTTGAGTCTTAGAATTAATGTGCCCATTCATCCCGGACTTTCGGGGACGGTCTCCGAAATAATACTTACGTCCCGGACTAACTTTGTGCCCAGTTTTGTCCTCCTTTTTTATTTTTCCAATTTTATTTCATTTTCCTTATAATATCATTCAGAATGGAGACTTTCTTGTACCTTGTTAGCAAATTTCCCAACGAGGAGATGGCAACAGTGTTACGCATGTGCAATAAAGAGTAGAGGTCTGCGTAAGGTATAAAGAACGACCTAGGGCGTGTATCATATTAATTTTTACTTCACTTCTGTCCCCGTCCTTGAGTAAATTCGTAACTCCATGGAGCAGAGCCATTCCTGAGAAGCTAACAGATCCTCAGCTAGTCAAGAAATTCTCTGCATTTTATGGAACCCCGAGGTTCATTTCAATGGGCCAAATAAAAATGGTCACTTTACGTAAAATGGTTGTTTCAAGTTTGGATCAATTATTTCTCTCTACGTCACCAAATCCAGGACGTGGTCGCTAGTAATAACAAGCGATATTAATTCTAACAACACACACAAGTGATGCATTATTCCGCTTTCATCCTGCACACCATTAAAGCAAACTCTTGTACCAGTCACTTCAAACGCAGTTAAATACTTTATGCACATATACTACATACCTAATTCCCTCGCTGTGTAAACACATTTTTGTTGTCTCCGGCCTGTTTTCTCTCACAAAGCGAAAGAGGGAGCGAAAAAATTTCAATTAACATATCGGCTGCTCTTTGATAGACTCTCGGAATACAGAAGTAAGTGTTCCGAAAATAAAGCACTTACTCCTTTTGCTGCTCTTTGACAAAATTCCAAAGCAAATTTTCGTCAAATTCTAGTTCACAAACACACAAAATTTACATTAACATGTAAAATGTAATGAGAGAAAACAGCAAACTTATTGCTGAAAGAAAAGTCATTCAACTAACTGAGTCATATGACAATCCGAATTCATTGTTTAATTTATTTATGCATTCTTTACACGAAATTCCTCAGATGAAAACACAATGTACACGAAGCGTCACTGCCTCTAACAACATGCTATATATCCCAAATTAGTAAAAGTTTTTTATACAGCTTGGCATATACTAAAACCTTTCAACCAAATTTCATTTCGGCCGTGTGGGGTTAATAGCTTTACATAAAATTCCAGTTAAATGCAATCAGTTTTCTAATCAACAGATTGATGGCCATATTCAATGGGATAAATCGGCTCTCAGTATTAAGACGCGTAGACAAATATAAATTTCAAAGTTTAGAAAAATATTACAGTTCCCGTCTTCAGGGAGTATGAATTTGGACGTTTTCCTTTGACCTATACACGGATCTGGTCCAGAATGCACAACGAGTCTTTCACATCCTGCACCCGGCCAACTGCCAGATTTATAGGGTAACATCCCGTCACTACCACGTCATCATAAATTTCCCACAGGAAACACCAGACCCATTCATGCTGAATATGGCGACTGTAGTACTTACTGAAAGTTTTGTATATCATTCCTCTAGACATCCTAATCTTGAAATCCGATTTAACACACCTCTAGATTTTCTAGAACCTTGTTATCTTAAACAGACAACTGATATGTGATGTGATATGCACATTACGTTAGGGTTCACAGGTCTAACGTGTTTTTTAAATGACTTCATAATGCAGTAAATTTAAATCAGTCACAATGGAAAGTAGTTAGTTACTGCGAAATCTGCAACCTGATTACCTCTAAAACACGTACCTGAAGTAAGAGTAAATAAATATTAACGTGAATAAGAGACAAGTAAATTTGTTCATGCCCTTAATTAATTATTACGCCACAATGAGGTATGGAGGAGTGAAGGTAACGCTCTACACAGTCCACCGAAAATCTCTGTCGAGAGGAATTCAGCATGGCTCACTTACCGGAAGAAAGGAAATCGATTTCGTATAAAATTATTCACGATATTATATCAACAAGCGACCGGTTACATAACGTCAGTCTCCAGCAATTTCAAGAATATCCACAGTGCAGTGAAATAGATAACTGTTACACGGACTGGCCTAAAGCGGATAAGCCACAAGAACATGGGTGTAAATAATACAAGGCCAGTCAAGATCCAAAGAACTCTTAAAAAGGAAACATATGGAAATAAACGGGTTTTACGCGTTTTCCCCGTGTACAAACATAAAACAGCCCGATGACGTGGCTTTTAGCAAACGTGACACATTATATAAAATGAAACACAACAAACTGATGGAAATGGACTACACAAGATGAGTAAGGAAGGTATGACCCTGGAGGAAATTGAAAATAACTTAAATAATTACCTGCATGTTTTCTGGAATCAAGTGAGGGAAGACAAGAGTTTCGGAAAATGTTTCCCACATGGAAGAAGCAAGGAAGCGATGACACACGTAAAATGGCGGGAATTTGCAGAGGAAATGTAACGACAAATTCTGAAATTAAGCATGCTATTGTAGGCGCTTTCATGTAGACGCAAAAAGCGCCTATTCGCTTCATCATATCTTCCGTCTGTCCGTCTGTATAAGTGCGGCTACCACCGGACGAATTTCCGTAAAATTTGACATTGCGGACTTTTATGAAAATCTGTCGAAAAAGTCTAAACACCTTTTATTGTTGCCGGCAATATTGAATCGCCACAAAAGCGCTCTCTTTGATTGAAATTTTATCAGACAGTTAGCATAAAAAGTGGGTACAACGTTACGCGAATGTTCCGCAATATTACGTTATACGTGCATTGCCCACCTTATTTAGTGCCAGCCAATCTTTGTAAAAGTCACGAAGTATATATTGCAATGCAGTCACATCATTTTAATAAAATGTTGACTCCCACAAGTGGATGGCATTTTTACGTCGCATTCGAGAGATGCGTGGTTTAAATCTTGACCTTGAAGCCGAACACGCTGAGGTTTTATGTGGTTTTCCTCAGCCCCTCCAGATTACTGCTTTAACAGCACCTCAAATAAGACCGCGAAAACTTCCCTTCCATCCTTTCCATTCACTACGAACTGCAGTACTATCCCACGTTGTGTATAAAAGATGCTGAAAACACGGTGGTTAAGCCATGAATAGAGAAATAGATACGTATGTAAATACACAGGTCGGCCGTGCCATGGCTCAGGCGGTTAGCCGCCGGCCTCCCACCGCGGAGGCTCGGGTTCGATCCCGGGTCAGTCCATGTGGGATTTGTGGTGGACAAAGTGGCACTGGGACAGGTTTTTCCCCG
>BLKM01000164.1:816638-840201 GCA_013340265.1 Coptotermes formosanus | reverse complement strand
CGGGATCGAACCCGAGCCTCCCCGGTGGGAGGCCGGCGGCTAACCGCCTGAGCCATGGCACGGCCTACAGCTTGTTTTACGTCGAGAAAAAAAGAAACCCAAACCCCTGCGACAACCCCAACACCGATTCGGATCTTTGATTCCGTAGCCAAGTTAACAGTGTTGACTGAAGTATCATGGGCCCGATTAATACCAACGACGTGTGCAATGTAGTCAGCAAATACTGTTATTCTAGTAGTTGTGATTTTATTGTTAAGTAAAGCTCTAATTTATCACCGAAATTACAAAGATATTTTATTCGTATACAACATTAATAGAAATGGGACAAATGGTAAATAGTTTAACTCAAGAAGATACCAAAATATGAGACGACTTTCAATCTCCGCCAGTAGCCTCCGATATAAACGAGTGACTCCAGGTAATAATTTCAAATTATCACAAGCTCAAAAAATACATGGACAGCAGCCGCATAGGTAGTTATAATCACGTCTTCCTAGTTCATAACAACTTCGTTGATCCACTCCTTACATCGGACACACTGGACCAAGATGTAACAATCATCTTCCACATAGGACACACAGGTAGTTATCCCACTCTTTTGTTATCCCATCGATTACGAAAATTTTCACAGGAATCATTAAATCCGAATACGGTGAATGTTACTGGACACATTTAATCGGCAGATTCTGCAGTTTGCACGCACAACTGGGGAGGCCTCTTCATGGACTGACAGAACAGCACTCTCTAGCAGTATTATTTTCATTAATAGGCTTAGGAAGGATATGCTCATCTTAGGCTAAATCACATGCCAAATTTAAGAACTTGTTTCTTGAAAAAGGCATTAAAAACTGTCTGGTTTCTTTAACATTGAGCTTTCATATATTCCGAAAAAAAATAATTTTCAAATCTATTACATTTTGGCTGCAGATTTCCATCCCTCATTTTCTATTCTTCTGTACCCACCCTGAGTTGCACTTCTCGGGGCATCAGAAGCTTGAACACCCTGCAGCACTGATGATTTCAAATATCAATACGAAAGGGTTCACAGGGTTTGCAAAATCCATTCCCAAGTCCGAAACCCTGGGCAGGTAATATCAAAAGACAACTGATGAGATTATAAAAAAAACTGGCCTCACAACTGTACGTGTATAATAAACAAGTATGGCTGCCGCACGGTTGAACACACACCAAAGCTGTAGATGATATAATAACACAAGTCTCGGTCTAGCGACGGTGCATGAATTTCAGAACGGCCCCGGCCTACCGGCTGTCCGCCACTGCCGGCCTTCCCACTACTCTGTACCGTTACAGTCCCTTCATGCACAGATATGAGTTGAATGGGTGGGCCACACCACTCGGCATCCATCAGAGTAATCAAGAAACTTCAAAGCTCTGTTAGGGCTTCAAGATAATAGCGATACTGACTCAAGCATAAGGCAGAGTAATCCAGTGGGAATGATGCTACAATAACAGGAATTCCACAGAGTTCTAAGCTAAGTACTCTAACAGATCACGCTATATCTATTAAACTCAACATTAATTAACATCAATTTTCCGAGCACATCTGCAATGTAAATAAATAGGATGTGAAACTCTTGTGTACAGGATGTTTCGGGAAAACAAAGCATTACACTAGGGTCGTGTTTCATGCACAAATCAAGTCATAATAAACATGTATCCTTCTGTGTTTTATTTCGTAAATGTGCTTTATTTCGTAAAGTGACGGAATTTTAAATACAAACACCGAAAGACTGCAGGTGTCCTATCAGCAGCTCAAACTCCTCGCCAAAAAGAGACCAGCTGTCCCCATGCATAAAGATGGCGTTGCTTAGTATGCGGTGTAACGGCACAGTGCTGTTCTTCCGTGCTAAACATATCTGTCACACGCACATATGTGGATGTCTAATGTGTACATCACGTTTGGCCTGCATTCGGTGATTAGTTTGTGGTACGCACATATCGGTCTTCGACTTCCAGAAAGAAAAACATTTTTGTTTCATTGATCGGTGTCTTAGAGGACGGGAATATTTTAGTCCGCGGCAGCAGAATGAGGGATACAAAGAACATTCCAGACACCAGACATAGAAGACAGAATCCTATGTGACGTGCCTGAACACCCTGCGCGCAGAATGGGGAAGTGACAGGCGCGCAACCCCCTGCCCATTCGACTGTTTGGCCGGTCATCCGTAAGCAGCTACACGCCTACCACAAGCCACACGTGTAAGGCCTACGCCCGCCAAGTTACAAAGGAGAAGAGGAAATTTATCGGTAATAATTTCTCTTTCTCTCTCTTTCTCGCTCTGTCTCTCTCTGTGTTCCTCACGTTGCTCACAGATGAGGTTGGACAACGTATGAAATTTCACACTCGACAAGAGTGCGATGTTGCCACCTTACATTGGAATATTCTGTCGCGACACGAACAATGTTTTTCAGTAATTGTGTTGGTGGGCGCAATGGTAGATGCGTTGGTAAGCTCACGTAATGTACATTCCACCGTACGCTGACAGAGGGAGTTTATCACAGCACTCTTAGGGTGGGTACACACTTGTAACGTTACTGCGTATCGTAACGCCGGGACGTTACAAGTGGCTGACACGTTACGGAGTTACGAGCTAAACCTGCATCCCGCAACAGTACGGAGTAACAATAACCACCACGCGTATCACTGTGAGGTTCCCAGTTTGTTACAGGACCCCAAGTGAGTGCGATGTCTTTGCAGCTAGCAGCAGCTGCGTACACTCTGTGAAACAAAAACCAAGCGGCCTGTGATTTTGTATGTCCCGCTCCGGAAGCGACGTAACGTACAGCTGCCATCATAATTCGTGTCGTTCGTAGTTTCTCCATATTTGTGCTCGCATGGTGTTTCTGTGTCTTCCGTTCATTCCAATCATTCACGCCGGACGTATATTAACCAAAGACACACACACGTCTGCTTAATTTCAACTTAAATATGAATTAACCTTCATTAATGTTCCGAGGCGTGTGGCTAGCTACCGCTCGTACGAAGTTGGATATAGTATACAAGGAACACGCTTACTTGTGTTCGCTGATAGCCAAGCACGTAGAGGCACGATTCCACTGTGCTTAGCGTGCACAGCGTTTTGGTTCGAGTCCCGGTATCGGCATATATATTTTTTTATTTTTGCACAAGTCATATTCGCACAAACGCTAAATTAATCTCTGGAGTTACACTAAATTGCTTAATTATATCATTCATAAGTTATCTTTGTTGCACGTGCAAGGTTGGAATTGCGAGTGGAGCATATATTTGTGTTATCTTTCCGTAAGTTGTTGTTTACTGGGATTCTAATTTAAAGAGTCGGTGTTCGAATGTGACTGTGGACCAGGCATGTCAAATCTGTTGGTCCTTGCGGACCGTACTGAGCCAAGAGATCTGAAGTCGGGAAGCACGATTTTAAAAATATACAGAAAGGAACTGTTGAGGGTATGATGGGTGTGCTTGCGAGGAACCTCGTTCGAGGCTCGTTCTATTCTCACTATCCTGCCTGCGGAGCCAGATTCGGTTTGGTGGGCGAGTGAAGTACTGTTAAGCACTGGTTTAGGTCTGATTTTAGCTTGCCGCATAAGCTTGTAATTCATTCTTATGTGTGTCTTTCTGGTAACCACTAACACATCTTAAAAATTACGAATTTTTTAAAAAATGTGCATTTTTAGAAGGTTTCTACTGGCAACACTGATGGTGGTTGTTATGAAAACCGAAACGCGAATATAGTAGTAGTAGTAGTAGTAGTAGTAGTAGTAGTAATAAACAGAGGTGATAAAGGGCTTATTTTGGTTATTTTAAACTACATATTGCTGCACAAGATGGACTAAATCTGTTCTCGTTACTCGGCCGAGAGATAAGGATGTGAGCAGTGACGGTTGTGTGACGTAAAACTTATTTCTTAAAAATAGTCCGCTTTCAAATACCACAAAATACGCTGGCCAAATAAATTTGACACCACACAATCATCTGTGCTCATTTCCTTGTCTCGCTGACGAGCAAAGACTCCGCCATAAAATTACACTAAAACATCAAGATTCGCCCAATGATCTGATAATACGTTTTACAAAGTTACCTAATCGAATGTTTCTATTTATAAATTGTAGTGTTTGAGCCGTATTCGCGGTTTGTTTCGCAAAGTTTCTTGGGCCGCCAAAAGATTTCAGATGGGCAGAATGCGGCCCGCGTGCCGCCACTTTGACACGCGTTCTGTAGACAAATTATTTGCAAACAATGCGGGACTTACAGGTACTTTGTTGCTTGAAGGATATCGCTTACTTATGCCAAATGGGAATTAATATGTTAGCCCTTGAAAGGGCTGTTTTCATGAACTGGCCTCCTTAATATGAAGTCCAAAACCTCTTTGCTTCGACTACTGAATTCATTCGCCTCGGCATCGAATCAATTAATGACAGAAGGTAACGCTGAGACATTATTTCCCATTTGGCACAAATATATGCTCCACTCGCAATTCCAACTTTGCAAGTGCAGCAAAGATGACTTATGAATGATATAATTAAGTAATTTACGTGTAACTGCAGAGATTAATTTAGCGTTTGTGCGAATATGACTTGTGCAAAAATAAAAAAAGATATGCCGATACCGGGACTCGAAACAAAACACTGTGCACGCAAAGCACAGTGGAATCGTGCCTCTACGTGCTTGGCTATCAGCGAACGCAAGTAAGCATCTGCCGTGTATACTATATCCAACTTCGTACGCGCGGTAGCTAGCCACACGCCTCGGAACATTAATGAAGGTTAATTCATATTTAAGTTGAAATTAAGCAGACGTGTGTGTGTCTTTGGTTAATATACATCCGGCGTGAATGATTGGAATGAGTGGAAGACACAGAAACGCCACGCGAGCACAAATATGGAGAAACTACGAACGACTCGAATTAAGATGTCAACTGTACGTTACGTCGCTACCGGAACGGGACATACAAAATCACAGGCCGCTTGGTTTTTGTTTCACAGAGTGTACATTTACATACATTATGCTTTAAAAAAAAGAAAAGACAGCGGCGGTGGTGGCAAACGCAACTGTACTCAAGCAGGGAGTGCAGAGTGGTTCAAGTTTATTAGCAGACTTGAATTTTCAGTCGGTCAGTGGGTTATATAAAAATTTCACCAGAATATCTCCTACTGAATTTGAATATTTAATTCATTTGACAGGTAAAAGAATCTCGAAAAAAGTTACAACGTTCCGGAAAGCCATTTCTGTTCAAGAAAGTTTGGCACTAACGTTACGTTTTTTGGCAAGTGGTGATTCGTACGTTAGCCTCTATCACTTTCCTTGAGTCCACTCCATTCTGAACACATCCACAAAAGCCGCACAAAAAGAAATGACCCATAGGACGGTGGTGTACTGCGTACGTGACACGGAGCACGTCCACACTTGCTCAAGCCGTAACTATAACATCCCTTTGATGCGACGGGCAAATACCGACATCGCACTGAACAAGCCCGTAACGTTACAACGTAACCAACTTTGATACGTAACGTTGTCACGAGTCGCGTCCACACTGTCACGTTATGGTGTTACGCTACGCGGTAACGTTACAAGTGTGTACGCGGCTTTACACAGCTACTAGATCACGTCCCGTGCATTTGGTTCACTTATCAGTATTAGTTTTCTGAATGACAGCTTACTGGGAAGATGGGTAGGTCGAGGCAGACCTATTGCATGGCCCGCTGGATCACCTGACTTGAGAACCCTGGATTTTAATTTACGAGGCCATATTAAAATAACAGTGTACGCTAGGGCAGTTCATGCTGTAGTGTAACTATAACAGACCGCAGAAGAAGAATCCGAGTTAATTTGGTAACACTCCTGGATTTTGAATGCCTACGACAGTCGGTAATGTAAGACATGTACGAATAAAACAATATTTGAACACTTTTTGGAGCCTACAGTTGTCCAAACATTAACAATCGAATGTGGAATAAAATATTTGTAAATAAACACTCAGGCCTACGTGGACTGACCCACGCCATACCTTTCTCTTTCCAGGATAAAATGTAACATAATTAACCCTTTAAAGACGACGCGTATCTGTTTGATATAAGGACTCAGTGCGTACCGCGCTGTAAACACTCTGCACTTCGGTTATAAAAACCAGTCTCTTAATGTTTTATAAGGCAAAAGTTGCTGTTTGTTCTGAGATCCGTACAAAACACATAAACGCAATGTGGGCACCACGTAGAATTTTTTAATGTTGAACCTGGTCGTATGTAAAGTTACCGCTAGGCTTTAAAAGGTTAAAGGGCGAAAAGTCCACGAACTCAGGGTCAAAGATCCTTTTTTGTTGTATGCATGCATCTAACGTAGTCCTTACCTCTTCTACCTACTCACAGTAGGTATCGAGGTTGTTTGTTTATTTTCACTTTATCACACTCAGACACACACCACAGTCGGTAGGACTCCTCTGGACGAGGGATCGGCCCGTCGCAGATATCTCTACCTGACAACACAAACACTCACAAGAGACAAACATCCATGCCCCAGGCGGGATTCGAATCCACGATCCCAGCAAGCGCTCGGCCGCAGACCTACGCCTTAGGCCGCGCGGTCGCTGAGGTCGGCTGCATGCATCTAACACGACCCATAAGTGACGCCGTTTATTTCAGGAACATCCACTCTGTGTGTGTGTGTGTTGTGTGTGTAATAGAATATGTTTTACGATTGTCTATAAATGTCACATTCACATACCTTTCCCATACTCTTTTCGAGACTGTTCCATCTCAGCTGCAAGGATTTAATCATTTCTCTCTTTTAACGTAAATATCAATGAAGGAGGTAAAGGTACGAAACGGATAAGTTAGTTAAGGAAAATTAAAGAACGGCTGTACGAAAGAAATTATGCCCCGCTGAATTTCAATGGGCCTGGTCTACTCGATCCTATCTAGAATTTGTAGTTTCCTTCTTGTATTTTTACTCAGCGGTCGAGTATCTCAGGTGACACAGGGGTGTACTCATCAAGTCATAGGCGTAACTTGAATTGTACCTTATTTATTATTTTACACATTACAGAACGTACAGATAGTAACACTTAGAGCTGTCACCAGTCTCTCCTGACCTATATTCAGTCTAGATACACCGCGAGCACCTAAACAGTACTCACTTTTGTTTAATAACTGCTCTCACAACCTCTTTCCTTCCAAGGGGGTGTTGGTGTCTTCCCTCATTGTTTGAACCCTGAACGCTGGGTTCATGGTTCCGCGCTTACTAGGAGGATTAGTTCCTTAGTAAGGCCAAGTGGTTGTCGAGAGGGTAACCCTACAATGTATTTATGACACAACAAAGTGTCGACTCACACAAATGCAGTGGCCGGAGCTGGCCAGATGTTGGCCTTCAACATCACCGCCTCAAGTCTCGAACCTGTAAACAGTGAGGCAATTATCCCTGCTAAGATCTCTGTTTAGACCACCGGTTTCCCCAGATCAAAGGGTTTCCTGTCTTTTTGTGTAGTGGGGTGAGGGAGTTGAACCCTTTTTGCCACACACATTATTATTTTCGTTTCCCAGGTCGGACTCGAACCAGGCCTGACAAGGGAAGTTCGGTCACATTATGTTTTTGCCGTCGCATCAGCTCCATGTTATTCTTATGGACCAAATAACTTCCGAGACCTCAGTTCATTGTTATGGTGTGACTGCACTTCTTTCCAACTCCCATACCACCTTACGTAGCTTTCTTACACCAAGAAATTCTTACGTAAAGCGTAAATTTCCCTCAAGACTCCAGGCGGTTTCTACGCAATGTATTTTCTTCCTTACAAGCCTCCTGTCATTTTTATGGTAGGCCCGTAATACCCTCGAGGCCACATAATATTCTTATATATTCGGTGTATGACATGCAGCTCCATATCATGTTTGTAATGCAGATGAATTTCTTATTTTCCATCTTGTAATTACTGTTACATGACTTAACGTTATATGCCCTTAATTAAAAGAGGAATAGCTTCATTATTGCCCCACAGGTGTAGCTACGAGAAGATATGATCATTCAGAAAACATTCTCAGCTGTACGTACAACATGGGTCGGTAGCGTAGCTTGAACTATACCATTTCCCGTATAAAATGCACTACCATTTTCCACTTACAAGCAACATAACTAACTGTAGTTAATTTTAAATTATGATAGCTATTCGTATCTTTCTAAAAATCGCTTTACTGAGATAATGCTTCACAGGGAAACACTATTTCATTTAAACTAAACATCCAACCAACAAACCATAAAGCAGTTACTTAGCAATTGACAGAAACATGAACTACTGCAACCGTAGCGTTGCCAACTACTGCATATTAAAGAATTAGAAGGAAATCAAAACAATCACAGTTACGTACGCCAATATCCTGGTAAAGCGACTTACAGGGAACACCGTCTGTATTGTAATATATAAATTTTTACCGTGTTTTTACATGAGCAATATCACCAAAAACGAGATTTCACCTGAGGAGAGGAACAGGTAGCTTCCGAAACGTAGTGTTTGTTTTCGTACGGAAGAGACTGCAGAAGTCCTTGTGAATGTTGTTGATACTACCCGGTGTATAGTTTATTACAATTTTAATTAGTATCTTTGAAATGAACTGGCATTTGTAAGCAGGAGGCCTACTGCATTAAAATGAAAACGCTTTTCCTCATCCAATCAGTTTGTTTTAAGACATTTCTTCTCTTCACGTCCGTGCCTTATATCTCCTTTTACTGAAGACACGATGCCGCTTTAATATACACTTTGCGAAATATTTTCAGGATCATGAAAGAAAATCACAAAATGACTGACTTATGGAGGTGTATCGTGCACTACAAACACAATAGAATTCTTAGTGGAGAATAGAAAAAGAGAGAAATTTGTGAACGCGGGACTTCATTTGGTAGTCAGATGAAGTCACTACATGCTCTAGTGTCGCGACTTGGGGATTCTGAAGAAATCCATTTACAGCTGTCCTAACATGGAGACGCATATATCCCATGACAGCTGTCCTAACATGGAGACACATATATCCCATGGCAGCTGTCCTAACATGGAGATACACATCCCATGACAGCTGTCCTAACATGGAGACACATATATCCCATGGCAGCTGTCCTAACATGGAGATAAACATATATCCCATGGCAGCTGTCCTAACATGGAGATACACATCCCATGACAGCTGTCCTAACATGGAGACACATATATCCCATGGCAGCTGTCCTAACATGGAGATACACATCCCATGACAGCTGTCCTAACATGGAGACATATATACCATGGTAGCTGTCCTAACATGAAGACACATAGATACCACGACAGCTGTCTTAACATCGAGACACATATCTCGTGACAGCTGTCCTAACATAGAGACACATGTATCCCATGACAGCTGTCCTAACATGGAGACATATATCCACACAATCTGCAGTAATTAGCACATGCACCTTACATGCCAGCTGACATTCCGTGTAACAAAAAAGGGGCTTTATGTGTCCTTAACTTTAGCTAATCCAGGTGTCTATACAGCAGACACAATAACAGGCAAGCAGATCAACATACAAGTATTTTACAGCATTTATTGTAACAACAAGGATTATGCTAGCAGCAATTTGCTTTCGCCCTTTACATCGTCACATTATAATTTCAAGCCGCTGAATTGTCTGTACTCTATGCTACCGTATCATTACTCTTACGTTTAGAAAAATTTCATGTTCTTGAATGGATCAAGGAAACGTGCCACGACGTTAATGCCACTGATTAAAACCAGGTATATTCTTTTCTGTCATATTATATATGACAGTTCGATTTCGCCCGAAATTACGCCCTATCAGTCCAAAATCGCACGTTAAATTCATTTCTTCCTCAGATCACTAACTGTGGCAAAGACTGAACACCGTGGCGTAATAAATGCTCAGTTCAGAAATATGTGGCAGAGGGCCTTATTGATAAATTTTAAATTAAGGTCCGGGGACAAAACCGGGAAAAGTGAAGACATGACAGTGACTGTAGCCCATCTCCGTGACC
Source organism: Coptotermes formosanus (assembly GCA_013340265.1). Lineage (NCBI taxonomy): Eukaryota > Metazoa > Arthropoda > Insecta > Blattodea > Rhinotermitidae > Coptotermes > Coptotermes formosanus. The sequence goes on along the minus strand of BLKM01000164.1, from coordinate 830,194 downwards.
AGACCGCAAATTCCGCTCATCCTACCAAGAAGCAATAGCCACATTAGGACTTTCGAGAAACATACCGCAAAGCACACTGTGACTATAATTATTGTTATACATGTAATTATTATTGGGGACCGCGGCGGCACAGTTGGTTGAGGCACTGCACCACAAACCGGAAGGTCGCGGGTTCGATTTCTGATGGTGTCATTGGAATTTTTCATTGGCATAATCCTTTCGGCCGCACTATGGTCCTGGGGTCGACTCAGCCTCTAACAGAAACGAGTACCAGGAATATTTCCTTGGGGGTAAACGCGGCCGGTGCGTAGGGCTGACAACCTTACCACCTTCATGTGCCGACTGTCTAGAAATCTAGGAGCCTCAACCTCCTGGAACCCTAAGGGCCTGTCCAGGCCTGTAATGGGACTGCTTTACCTTTATGTAATTATTATTAGTAACACTATGCTTTCCTTACTAAAATGGGCTTTAAAACTACTAATCTATATTTTTTCCAAAAAATGTCTTGTTCTAATTAATCTGTAGGCCGTTTTATCAGACACAGTTATGTTTAAACATTTGCATGTTCTGTAGCTGATACAGGGCACATACCGTCTTCATCCTCCATGCCCTTTACAGCTGACTGGTGTTTTTCAAGTCTTTAAAGCGTAAATGTACCCAGTCTCTCTTATATCTCATTGTATGCTGATGCAGTAATTGACCGTAAGTAAAAAATACTTCAGTTAGACAGAAGGATCATCATCATTGTTATGATCATCATGATCATCATATCGATCTAAATGGCTGAACAACCAGAATATGTATATTGCATTACGTAATAGGCCAACATAGTTTTATATTTGATGTGAATACTACACGTCTAATGCAAATTAGAACTTCCGTAGGAATGACTACAACAATAAACATGTTGCTGTTTGTGAAAAAAATGTTAAAACATCTGTGGATACCGAGTAATGTGTACGTACGCGTAATTTCTGCAACAATACATTACTACGGTTTATCCGTAGAGTAGGTATATTCTGAGTGCTTCATTCCAGTACCGTAAGAGGCAACTCATAGCCTAGACCAAACTGAGTAGTTGAAATCTCTAAGTCCAAAGTTAAGACAAATTATATTTAAAGATTCTTTCCGCACTGTGCAATAAACACTTTGCCTCTGTTATACAAACCAGTCAGTTAATGCTACATAGTGCAATAATCGCTGTTTGTTCTGAAATCCATAAAAAAACATAAATATAACGTCTGGGCAGAAGGCAGTATTTTTTAATGTTAAGCTTGTGTCACATATAATAAACCCTGGAAAGTGAAAGGTCAAACACTGCAGTGCAGCAGAGGGAATGTACAGGACGGTGTGGTTAACACAATGTGTCAGTGCAGCAACTTGGATGCAAGGACAGTAAAGCAATAGCGTGCAACACAAACATTTTCACTCTCAGAATTTTGCTGTAATGTGATATTTTTATGACTGAATGGGTTGAATCTCTTTTTAAGTAAAACTTCCCTGTTCGTAACGTAACTCCTTATTAACGTCTTAAAGCTTAACGGTTACTTTACGCACCATCAGGTTTAACCCTAAAAAATTCTACAGGGTGTTCACACTGCGTTTATATGGTTTGTATGATCTCAAAGAACGGCGACTTTTTCCTTACAGAACATTAATAGAATGGTTTTGTATAACCGAGGTGGAGAGAAAAAAAGAGGTGATGAGTGTTTACTGCGGGGTAGGCATTCACTCCTTATATAAAATACTCGTAGATACGTTTCGTCTTTAAAGGGTTAATGTATTATGCAATAAAGGTAAGGTCTAGCATGGAATTTTATGACGTATAAATTATTTCTGCTTTCATTCAACTGCCTCCGTACAAAATTACGAATGAAACAACCGTACAAGCGAAATAACTCACAGAGAAGCAGACGCCACCCAGAAAAGACTCATACAGCATTTTAAAATCCTTGTCTTTCCTCCCGTTTCCAAAAATAAAATAAAATAAATAAAATAAAATCAACAGAATAAATTCTTTACGCGTTGTTTTTCACTTTACTGCTTAAGCTACGTAACTGGACGCTTTCGCCAAACAGCAGAGCAAATAAATCAAGAAGTGTGACGTGAGCAATGGAACACGCAGTACGGGTACAGGAAGAAAAAACTCTGCTTAACGTTTTGACCGGAAATCCTGGACCAGTTCAGAAACCTAACCGTAAATGGCAGGTATTTAAATTTGTCTTTAAACACGCAATATAGAGTGCACAGTATTCAGCTGGTTCAGATTACAGTCCAGCGGCGGGCCTCTGTGGAAAGGTAATGAAACATCGGTCGCATAAAGGACAGAACTTCTTTTCGATTCTTAAGCAGTACTCCCCTCAGTGGGGCCCGGATCACTCTTACGGTGAGAATTACGCAACCGCCTTATAATCAGTACCAAACTGTGAGCGGAATGGCCTTCAAAGATGATCGAAATTCAGTTTTCAGCATGAAAGGCGACTGCCTTGGACTTATTTTTTCTATAGAACATCAAAGTTTTAACATCTGATAATTTGTAGACATAAACTGAGGAAGTTTTACTGGTGCGCTTTTCAAACTCTAGCGTCATCCACTGTAGATTCCCAAATAATTTAATCGTAACGGTGGTAAAGCCCTTAAAAGCTAAACAGAAGCGTCGCAACAACTCCACGTGAATCACACCACATAACAACATGAACTCGCTCTACGCTAAATTCCGTTTCTGATCCCAGTGTACTAACGGCTCAATTTACGTTTAATTACGTCATACATAATAATATTTCTTCTCCTTTTTCTTGTCTTCAACTTTTAGTATTTCGGTTCCCTGGCTTTTTCAGATATAGAAGTACTTCACGAAATTCTTGTTCCTTTTATGATGAGCGGTAAGCCACCTCAGGTGACGGATCAGCCTCCTGCAAGACCTCTACCTACACGGAACAACAAAAACACAGCATAGCAGCCGGATTCGAACCCACGGCTCTGATAGTTAAACTGTACAAAACTATACGCACCTTATACAGGGCAGCCACTTCGATCGGCATGCTTCATTTGTTTAGAAGCAAATGTCAGAAAGAACCGTATAATGTTCCACGTGGATGTAGTAAAATAATTTAATGCATCACACACTGTATACTAGATTTCATCCAGGTTATCACATGCCAGTAGGAAAATCAAAATTAATAAAAATGGGTATAAATATAACACAAATATGTACTTAAGAATAAGAAACTACACTGGATTAAAGGTAGGAACAAGTAAAAATATTTTAATATTTTAATATTTTAAAAGCGAAGGTGTAAATTTTTCAGTACGTATAAGTGTTGCTTTACACAACATTAACTTGCTTATAAACCTTAGTTAAAATTCACATTTGTTAGAAAATGTGACACGGATGATGCCCTTTTAAGTCGAACATGTCAATCTGCACTTTATATACAGGATGTGCAATAAAAAGCTGTAGTTATTTGGTGATATCTTCCATTTTGGTGGGAAAGGACAGAGTAGCTTTACATACAATGGAAAATCGATTAATTTTAATTTGTAGGGAAGAAAGAAGCTGGAAACAATTGAGACTTTATTCGACACGATATTTGTTAAAAAATTTAGAATAATGAAGAAGCAACGTTCAAACTGTAGGGGCAAGATTCTCTGTATACAGACGGAGTGGCGCCAGCTGTATGCACTTCACCCAGTGCGTCATAGCAATGGAACATCCCTGCGTATGTTCCCGGAGTTCTTTTAACGCCACAGATGGCGATAAGTGAACACAATGAGGCCATTTAGAACAAAAATTGACTGTAATACCTTACGAAAAAAATTTATGTTCGAAAAATACGAGTACTTTTAAAATACCTACAGATTATTCCCGATATAAATGCACTCCTCCATACAAAGAGTGAACCAAATCTGACTGCGCGGGCTTCACGCTCAGTATCAATGGTACAAAAATGAAACAAGGAAATGATATTGCTTGAGGAAGCGATGGTTAGAACCGTACATGCCATAAGTTACGTACGCCATAATACTAAGAACAGGGCAGTTCTATCCTTTGTACTACAGGTGCACAGTGACTTTTAACTCACCCTGTAGATATTTTAAAGACAGAAGAATAATTTCACTAAAAATTTACTACAACGTGTGCACAAAACATGTGCATGTTAAGGAGTCATAGAGTGCCATTTTACGTCATTCTGCAGACAAATTATTTTGTTTCTGGAAAAATAATTCTGCGTACAATAAAAACAAGAACAAAACGGGCGGCAGAAATCTAAATCCACTTATCACGCGAAACAGTCCCATGCCTACCTTACAAATGACAGCAGTTCACCCGGTATCTCGACTTTGTTCATACTGACCAGCTAACACACTTACACGATTTGTTCATACTGACCAGCTAATACACTTACACGATTTGTTCATACTGACCAGCTAATACACTTACTCAATTTGTTCAGACTGACCAGCTAATACACTTACACAATTTGTTCAGACTGACCAGCTAATACACTTACACGATTTGTTCATACTGACCAGCTAATACACTTATACGATTTGTTCAGACTGACCAGCTAATACACTTACACGATTTATAAACATTCCCGTGACAGATTTTTAGCACAGACAAGGAAGTATACAGATAGTTACTTGGTATTAATATAGGCAGTATTAAAATTGCGCAATAATATTATTGCTAAAAACTGTCAAATAGACTTATGCAATGGACAGCCCACGTACAGTATATGGATATTTAAACCTTGGGGTAAAGAAATGTTCAGAGATCTGTAACAGGTTTGTCGGAACAGTATCTGAATTTCCAAATCTTGGGGCCACAGACGAAGAAGAGGAGGAAGAATAACAAAATAAATTGTATTACGAAGCATTACGTAACAGTGAAGTCTTACACATAAAATTATCAAACTTTACACAAAAACACATTTTTGCCCTAATCTCTGTAACGCTTTTAATTTGGTATGATTTAAATTCGTATAAACAATTTTTACTTCATTTGCCGGCAATAAAACAGCAAATACCTTACATGACAAAATAAATTAAGAACATATTTATGAATAAATATAAAAGTACGGATACTAAGTACCGTTACTAATTGTGATCAGTTCTTAAGAGTGTATTAATTCAAAGCAAGATATGCTCTAAATTTTAAAATTGTGACTTCAGGTATACAAGCATCCTGCTTATATAAATGCTATACGCTTCAATATGCTAATGGACCCATCATTTTTGCTATTAACACTTTGTAGAGCTGCTACCTATTTCAATATCCTGACTGACACTTCTTTGCTGTTAAATCATTTCGACCTTTCCACGTTTATGTACTACGATAATCTGATGAAGGCGCCCCAGTGCCATTACAAGCAGCCAAGGTTTGATATAACTGATCTAGATGCAGATGGGCAGAAAAAAACAAGTATTATTTTAATGCGAGTAATATCTAGTCTACACATAATTCCGGCATAATCATTATCATCAGACTGAAATACAATCATTTCCGCCAGTGGTGGGCTTTCGTTTTCCTTTAAGTAAATCGATTAATGTCCCATCCATTAATACAGTCAAGTTTATTTGTTGGGTTTTGAGAAAATTTCTTTGGATATGATAAGTATCACCATGTTTCCTCCAGTTATACTCCAATATATTTATTACTAATGACTAAAATTTGTCTAACAATGCGTATTCTCTTTTGAAAGCCTCTAATCTCATCTAAATTCTTCTACGAAATAAAATATTTTTATTCTTAATATCTCCTTCCTCATCTCCTCTAAACCTTGAAGCGTTTTTGCCACTTGATTACCTCACCTGCATTTTAATATGTATGCTTATAAAAATTTGCCTAAGCATATAATTCGTTAAAAAACCATGACCCTGACCATTTCCTTTGTCACCGCCGCGACGTACCTATACAAGTATTTCTGAAACAAAATGTCCGTAACACACTAATTCGAATTTGGCCTAGAAACCTATCCTCCAAGAATCTGATTTTACAAAAATTATTTGCCAAAAAACCTAGAGGTTTAATGTTATTCACATCCGTGCATTAACTAAGAATTCCTTACGACAGCACCAACAAAATGCACAATATTATAATATATAATTTTACAATTAAAATTTTAATTGTAATATTATATATTTTAACACTGTGCACTTTGTTGGTGTTGTCTTAGTAAAACTTGAGGTACTGGTAGTTTATAGCCCTAGTGGTCGCTGTTCTGTTTGCATAAAATTCCAACAGTTATTTTCTATGAATTATAACACTGCAATGAAGAGTGAACTTTTAAGCAATACGTTTCTTCACTAAGGTTCTCTAGAATATGATGCCGTGTGCTTCTTTAGGTACGGAGAACTCTCTGCTAAGTCTTCTGGGTGGAGTGCTCACCTATCCGAAATTATGCAGGCGTGTCCTTCGAAACAGTGGTAACCATTTGCCCATCTACACAGCCCCACATCCTAGAAGACCGTAACGGCGAATCTTATTGCTGTGAGAGATTCAAATCTCATAAATAAATTACATCAGCGGACGAATCCTTGGGAAACGCACGCACAAGGCTTAAAGCTGCATATGGTGCGAACAGGGTAGAGATAAGCAGTAAAGTTAGTCTTTGTTGAGGTGGAGGAGTGGTTTTAAGAGAAAGGGCAAGTCTTTCGGGAATGCATGGCGTAAATACATCGCGACAGAGAGGATTATGATGAAGACGTAACCAGTATATTGGGCTCTACTGTATGTAAGTTTCAGTTTTCTTCAATATATTGGTAGGAATTATAAGAGCGGTTGAGGACGCCATAAATTATGGTAATATTCTAACGAATAATTCAGGGTTATCTAATGCGCTGCAGTATTGTTAATTCCTCTCTTTCTCCCTCTCCCTGTTTTCGTCATCATTTATCCCTTAGTCTGTCTTACGACAGGTCCATGGCCTCTTCCAAAGCTAGTTCTTCACAGAGTGCGATCTAGTGCTTCTTAGCTCAATTTCCAGCATAATCTTGGTTTCCTGAAGGTTATCCAGTACTCCTTCTGCCTTCTTCCTCGTCATTCCTTCAATTCTGTCTTCTCTTCGATCTTTCCTTCAATCACATGTTTTACAAGGCAGTTCGTACGCAACATGTGATCAGTCCAGTTGACCTTCCTTCATTTTACTGTAGGTAGGATATGCCCCTCCTCCTTGACTCTACGTAATACGTCTTCATTTCTCACACGATCAGTCGAAATGCTCTTCTCCACCCACCTCCAGCAACACATTTCAGAACATTCCAGGTACTTCTGATCTACTTTCCGAGTGTCCAATTTACAGCACCATGCAAAGCTGTGCTTCAAATGTACCGTTTCACTAGTTTCTTTCTTAAATGTACGTCCATTTTGCTGGTGAAAAGATTCTTCTCATTGAATGCTGATCTTGCCAGGGCAATCTTGGGTTTAATTTCACGTGTACATCTCCCATCATTTGTTATCAGGCTACCAAGTGAGATGAAATATTCTACATCTCCAGTTGCTTTTGATATTCCCCTGTGATACCAAAGTTCAAATCTTCGGGACCTCTTCCAAGTCTCGCTGTTTTTCCAATCACGTTCTTTCAGGTACCCAGGAATTTCTTCTTCCTCGATGACCGGAATATGCTATTCATCTGGTCTATTACCATCTAGTCTTTCCACGTGGCCTGTCAGTGCCTTATACATTTCTCTGTGTTCTCTAATTATGTGGAAATTACTGTGCCCCATGTTGCCAAAAGAATTCATGGCTACTTACGGCGCAACGGCTCGGATGTTACAGACAAATCTTCCTTCAGTTCCAAGCTCGGATCCAGTACCTTTAGTCTCTTTGGACATATTAAGAAACATCCGCCTGGCAAGCGATTTGTAACAGACGTCGAAGTGAAGCAAACTGTCACCAATTGGCTAGACACACTTGGCTTTAATTTATTCTACGCCAGGACAAGCCATTCCTCCATAGCGGAACAAATGCTTAGATGCCCTTAATGACTAAGTGGATGTCTGATATGCAGCCGAACCCAGTGAACGACATTGGTTTAAGCGACAGCTCGTGTATCACGTCAGATGGTCTGCGGTACCAATTAAATTCCTCTCTGTTGAGCATATTCCTTGGTTAGAAACACACTCGTTTATAATGGCACAACACATTTCAGTCCCTTTAATGACGTTATAACCGAGTCAGGCTGTATATAATCTGCTACAACGTGCCACGTACACATCGAAGTCAGAACAACGTTCTATGCATTCGAGGATTTTACTTGGTTTTTAAAAATTAGTTGTCGTTATAAACACACATAATAAGATGTAAGGATTCTCTACTGCATTAAGTTGACCTAAAAATTTTATTCTTGAATAAAACTTTCAGCAGAATAACTATAACGATAAATTACCAAATCCACAGGAGAGACCTTTTCTTAAAAAGTCTTATTTTCAAGAAATTTCTCCCCTCTAATGAAACCCAAAGGCGCCTTCTCTGTTCACAAAAGCGAGTCATGGAAAACATCCTAAGCCAGAAGGATCAAATTAAAAACTTCGTGGGTAGTTTGAATAAAACATATTTGTAATATTATCCGCCCATCTACACCTACGTTCCAAAGAGGTCTCTTTCCGTGGGATCTGCCAACTAAAATTTCTTTACCACCGTACCCATCTATTCGGTCCTTTCACTGACAAGCTGTTCTTAAATAACCTATAACTCCCATAAACCAACTAGCAAGATCATTTCAAAAGCGAGTTGATACAGACAGATTCGCAATACAAATATCTGAAATGAAAGAAGGATGGTCCGCCACCTGGCAGGATTGAAGTCAGATATCAGTTTCCCCACCGTAATGTCAGTCTGAAAAATGGAAGGTCATGAAAAGACAAGAAACGAAGTATAATTTATCATATGTCCGACACTTATCCGATATGACACTGACAGTTTTAAAGGGTGAATACCAACGTAAGAGTGGGACAGGAGTCATTGCATGTTTTTGGACTAAACGGCTACTATTTTATAATTCTAGGCCTCATTTATAATTCTACGCCTCAAAGATTTCATAAAATAGCCAATATTACTGAACATTAGATATGTGTTTATTTTTCGTTTATTTACTGAGTTTCTGTTTCTTTCTTTGCATAAATCCATGTCACTTAACGCCGGGTTATTGAGAAGCACAGATTCATTAAAGGGGCATTTGTTAACGTTGGTCTACGCGCACGTTTTCCTACACATACTAACGCACTAACACCATTCTTCCATCTTAGAACGCTTCAATAATTTTATCATTTTTTATTTTGTTCCCCCGTAGCCTTCCAATAAGGACTGCGTCCTGATGTCTTTTTTCTCATTTCCATTTTATTTCAAAAAATTGTTTTCCAATATTTTTCACTCCTTTCTGTTTTTACAATTTAATACTTTTTGTAGGCGACTTCCCCCTTCACACTCAACCATTTACAATAAAAATTTCTTCTCTCCACTTTTTCATTTCTGCACATTTTAACAATGAGTGTTTGATATCATCCCTCCCAACTCAGCTTGGCAAACAGGGAACGTTCTTGACACCATCACTATAATAATCAATAATAATTGCCATAATGGGCTTCTTCTTATATCCGCTTTTTCCGTCACATCCGCTGTGCAACATTCGGAGTAACTTGCAATTTCACATACAGCAAACCCATCACCATGAATTTTCTTAATTACCAACAATAACAATAAGAACAGAGTATAATATTCTTTCGACTGAAACATCGCCCCAGGAATCTAAGTCTTTCTAGTGAAAAATATTCGAAGGTATCATACAAATCATAAAAAAGTCAAGTTGTGCTGTTGAGCATCAGGTTACCAAAAAAGGGTAAGAATTGACCAAACCGGAGCTGCAGATATCCGTTCCCTTACAGCTCTCACTTTCAAGGTGTTTTTACATGAAATAAATAATAATGAATTTTGATTTTTGAATTTTAATTCAACTAATTTTTAGAAAATATAGTGAAAAATGTGATACGAACTACCAAAACAAATAAAACAATTAAACCAGGACAGTGTAATTGATAATATTATACTTCATTCCTGTAGTACAGAGTTAATATTATAAAACAGTTTCGATTTGTGTGTTTGCTCTAGCAATGTTATTCCTTGGCGTGATTACATAATGAATTGTCTCCCCCCCCCCTTCCAGAGACCCTATATTTTAAGCCAAATTTAATTGTGTATGAGAAATTATGTATTAATCCTAACTGTTATAAAAAACACAAATTGGCTACCAAGGTTCCTGCAAACACATTTTTGCTCCTCCTGTCAGCAAAGATCTTCTGGGAGAAATCGTATGTAGCAGCCTGTTACAGTCGTAGGAACTATGATGGCGCGTGGTTAGGACAGAAGTGCCAACGTTCCAGACAAGAATAGTGGATCAATCTTAAGACTATAAGATACAGGCACTACTTTTTTTCGGATAGAAAATACCCGCCTAAAAGACTTCACGAATTCACGAGAAAAAGCTGAAAATATGATGCTTCACTGTCATGAGAACGTTGAACAACCTGCATTGCAACTACGTTTTGAGGCGTGATTTCAGGCCACCGCCGTTATGTAGTTCTGCACCAACGTTTCGGGACTGACTATCGGTCCCATCTTCAAGAGTCAAGAAGTCCAAGGCTTTGTTGTTGAAATTTTGACCCTTGAAGATAAGACAGATAGGTTGCCCGGAAACGTCGGTGCGTAACTACCACTCAAAGCTGCGTAATATCCCAGAAAAACAAGGATCTCGTATGTGTTTTCAGACATTTTCTGTGTGTTCACCGGGAAGAGAATACATAAAATATTTGACTTTCTATGAGAGGGAGAAAGTCGATTCCTTACATGAACAAAACCTTGGCCCGTCGCCACTCATTCTACGAGTATATCTGCCGTGGGATGCTCCAAGCTTGCTATCAGTTGGGTAAAACCAGACATAGCAGCCAAATCGTAGCGTTGATCTCTCGACTACAAATATTCTCGAGTTTAAGAATATGCGAAGCTGAACGGCCACTTCCGTACTGCGCCCACGTGACGCTGTGCAGAGACACAGACAACTGTGCCACTTTCATTTTTCCTTCCTTCCTTCCTTCCATTTAAGAGATGGATTGCAGAAGTACTATAATTTCCTGTCCCAAATACCGAACTATCAAATTCCTCCACAACTTTAGGATTAACCTAAAAAAATTGCACGGCTCACCAGCAATTTTTGATGTTCACGCAAAATAAAACAAGTTACGTGAATCGTTCTTCTATATAAACAAGCATGATTAATATTCTTGCTTCGCACAAATTGATTCAGGAAGATTGTTAATATTCTGGGAGGTGATAGTACCGGCCGTTGTGAGAAAAAACTTCATGTAAACTTGTGTCTAATTCTGAATGTTGACAGAGACAGAGATGTTTAAATCTCCAGACCTAAGTCTGTTAATTTTTTGTTTGTGTGGCTGGATGAAGAACTTGCATTTAGGATGCTGCTGGCCGGATAAAGAAACGTGAAGGTAACTCAGAAGAAAAACACTCGATCTTCGCATATGAGTTGCAAGTGCACTGAGGGTGACAGTCGGGTTTCCGATCATTTATTGTAAACTCCAAAATTTTTTTCTGTGCAAAAATTTTTTCACGTAAACATTAATTACAATTAACATAAATTAACAGTAAGGAATTTCTCCTTCTTTACTACCATTCACAAAGCTTTTTATATGTAGATTCAAACACCTCTATGTCGGTAACCATTCAGAATTAGACACATGTTCATAGACTTATGGCCGATACTATCACCTCCCAAAGTATTGACCCTTCCTTCTGAATAACCCTGTATATTACAAAAATTTCCAGCGGGCTACCAACACACTTAACAGCGCTATTATATGGCGGAACCCTCATATGAGTTTTTCATTTCCATTGCCGTTTGTAAATTGCCGTTGATTACATTAACGAAATTTTAGTCTCAGGCTCTATAATATGTAGTGTAACTTTACGGCATTACAACTGCATTTACATCGGATATGTAAAGATAATTAGAAAATATAGTGAAAATATTTCACAGATAATTTCATTAACTGAGACCTCTCCTCATTAAAATCCACGTAAAATAAACCATAGCTCTCTCCAGGTAAAAAATTTAACACCAATAAATTTAGTTCTCCCGTGCCATTGCGCAATACGTAAGTGGACATAAAACTACACGTTCTTGACCTCGTGGTCCGTTTCAGGCTATGATTCTTTACGCCCAGAATAAGAGCCCATATAATTTTATATAAGAGAGATGGATAGGGTCAAGAGACAAAGTGATTGTGGTGTCACAATGAAAATTTGTGCCCTTTTGGGAATGCATGTCGTCCAGTCCCTAGACAGTCACTTTACTGACAGACTTTTTCCTTCCTAACAATTGCAGTTGTCCTTGATCCTTAAATATGCATTGAAAATTTAAGGTAAATCTCAACACATTCACGTCTTCGGCACTATATGCCGGTAAAAGTTAACTTGCGGGCTCCAACCACTTTACACTTGAGCACGCAAACCCCATACCAGCATCGCAGAAGATGGGTGTGGGCCCATAGCCAACGCAGGCCTGTCTCAGTCTTCAGGCACAGCAAAACTTTTCTGACCCTGAGGGGAATTGAAGGATATGTATCCAAAATATACATGGTAGAAAGGGTTATGCCGCGAGAAGAATGCGAGTCTGCTGCGCGATATACTTATGTATTTGTGCCCAGCAAATACACCCTTCGAACTCCAATTTCATATGAAGGAAGCTCCGCTTCCTCCTAAACACCCCCCCCCCCAAAAAGCCGCACATATTTACTTGCAAAGCTACAAAAATTACACTGCAGATTAAGTAACGCGGATATTCAAATTATGGAGAATTATTCGAACTCAAATCAAAAAACTTTTCAAAATAAAAATAAACTGCAAGCGCTGACAGATTTAAAATTGTCCCACCCCAAAATAATATCATTATTCACATCACTGATATCTTAAGGTTTCCTCAGCTACTTTCAGGGACAATTAGCCTGCACCAGAAACGTCTCGGTGAGCAAACAAGAAAATATCAACATGTCTGTCTCCTAGATAACAATCGATAACAACGAAACCTATTGCGCGAAATAGACTCTGCGAATAGTAGTAAACACCCACTGTTGCAGGAATCGTTTGTACGAATGCGTTGGCCGGCCCGTCGTGTATTCTCATTGCATTAGAGAGTAATAATCATTAGTCAGACACACGAGAAAAATTGGAAGCAATATCGGATATTTATGGACTGAAAATAAGATATAAGATATTCTCAACAAAATGGTGTATCCACTAAATTAATAGCGCTAATCAAGGTGTGTTACAAAAATAATCAATTTTGCATAGACACTGGCTTAGTGGTTATTTTGAATCTGGGATCAATACACCAGTGGTTATAGTTGAAAGATTTACTACTTCTGTAATTTCGTCTTCGTTCTACAATCTTACCTCAACACCGAGCACCGTTTCAAGATCAAAACAGGGCAGGAAACTACTGTCACTTCGTGACTAAAACAGCTTTCATCTTGACAGTGCGGGTAGA
>BLKM01000164.1:774531-812016 GCA_013340265.1 Coptotermes formosanus | reverse complement strand
GGGCTGTCATGAACACAAATACAGGAGCTGTATCAGCACAATTTACATTCTTCACCCAGCGGATAGTGAAGCGAACCAGCCAAATTCACCTAGTGCCAATGAGTGATACTGTAACATTTGTAATTCCTTACGTCTCCATATTGCTGCACACATAAATACATTGTGCTCCGTTCTTGTAAATGTGACAACGGAAGCGAACGTAATAAAATTTTACCGTTACATGCTGTGCATGTGACATACGCGACAGGATGAATTACTAAAACTCTCGCACCACACCCTAACGCACCCACACACGCACACACTTCTCGACACATACACACATATAAAAGAATCCGCATCACGTTCGACTGTCGGCTGTGTACGATTATCTTTATTGCATTAACCCGTTTCTTATTCTTTTCCGTTCAGGTTCGTGTATTCCTACCATGAATTCGACATCTGTGAAAAAATAATATTTACTAACCATCAGTGACTAACCGCCTAAAAACTGACATGGCCTTCTAGTGATTATACACAAGGTAATGTGGTGGGTTCCAAAGGAATGGAGGCACTACAAGCATGTTGCTTGGAGGTTAGCGGGATAACAGGTTCATACGCGACTTTAACCTACAGAAAGAAACTTACCCAGGCGGCCGCACCGATCCCATCCTTCAAAGCGGCGGGATAGGTCAGAGTGAGGGGGCCGGTGAGATCGCCTGTGTAAGTTTCTTGTTGTTCGCGGATAAGATTGCGCATGCACCTGCTACCCCGCTAACCTCCAAGCTATACGCATACACTGCGTCCGTATTGTAAGTTAAGCCTAGCTGTGTCACAAACGAATGTTTGTGAATTTTCTTCATCCAATAAATGTTGAATCTGGCGTGATTCCGGGATTTATAAGACATTCGATGTAAGGTGATTAGTAAATCACAGTGTATTTAATGACTTTTGATTAATAAAAATTGGGGAAAGTTAAAGTGTTGTTATATGCGCATAATTAAGAACTGGAACCTCTAACATGTTCCAGTTCCCATTACGACTGAAAGGTGAGTATTCTGGAAATTTAATAGAACTGACTTCAGAGTGGGTTGGCACAATGCAACAGAATGCAGCGAAACGTAAACATGCCACTGTCCCCAGCAGCACTCGAAACCGCTGCACCAGCGACAGAGTAATCAGCGTCGGATTCCAAATAAACTCTGCAGCCAGTACGATAGGATTAAAGTGGTTATCACTGATAAACTTACGTAAATTTTGAAAAGAGCCTGTTGTAATAATTGCCCTCCTTAATGTTACTGCGTTTAAGGTGTAAAAAATACGAAGTGTCAGTTCCTTATGTACGAGTATATATAGAAATTCGTTTTCTTCCACGGGAAGTTAGAACATGGCAACCGTGTGAATTTTTTAAGTTACTGCATCATCATCACGTAGTCTGACAGTTCCACAGCCTCTTCCAAAGCGACTTCTAACACACTGCGATCCAGTGCTTCTTCTTTCAAATTTTTATATTTTCTCCCTTAAGGTTATCCAGCAGCTGCTTAAGTTTTCTTCCTCGTCTTCCCGCCCCCTTTATCTTTTCTTTGATAATTTGTTTTAGAAGGCAGTTCCTAGGCAAGACGTGACCAATTCAATTAACTTTCTTTCTACAGTGATAATAAACACAGTCAGACACACCACAGTATATATTTATTTTGCACACTACGTCATTATACTCTAAGGTTGTGCCAACTATACACTGGCACATTCTTAGAGTATAATAACGTAGTGTGCAAAATAAATATCTACAGTGGTGTGCTGACTGTGTTTATTATCACTATATTTAGAATAACACACCGGGGTTACCCAAATTAAGACAGATTTCTTTCGTTTGATTGTGTGTACGGTTTTCCTTTCTTCCATGACTCATTGTAATACGTCCTCATTTTTCACAGGATCGATACAATTGGGGTGTCTTTCTAAAAATGTGTCTATGCTTGGAAATAACAGCGTGGAAACCACGTGACTCACGATTTAATTGCAATAACCACTCAATCTCGAACTCGCACGTCACATGTCTTGTGTTTCAGATTTGTCAGATAAGAAGTTGCACAGTACAAGGCACACGTCGACGTACGAAACGTGAGCGAGTTTTGTGGTGAAAGCGAACAATGCTGCAGTGACGCCAACTGTTCCAGTTAATTAAGTCTATGGAACTACGGTTTTCAGAGAGGAGATGTCGTGTAGTTTCTTACGTACTTATAGGTGAATATCTACCAAAATACAAGATGCCGCATTTCAGAAAAGAGTCATTACTCAGCGCCGACAGAATATCATTCAACATCTTTAAGTTTGTGTTTCGAGAGCCGCCAACTAGGTAATTATCATTTACAAAAGAATACTTATTTACCTTCCGCGTTCAAACAAAGGCATTTTCAAGCTACGCACACATCAGTAGGCCTATTACATTTTATTTTGTGCTCTTCAGTCAATTCATCTGGCCTGACACACTATTCAATAAACTGGCACTAAACCCCAGTTCATTTCTCTGATTTTCGTTTTCCTCAGGGTAAACAAAGAGCTTATGTGACTGTCAACCGGATTTTAACACCACGTATGATTGTAGGTAGACACCGAAGCTTAGGAGTAACATGCTGCTTCCATCTTCAGAGAAAAGAAGTTGCGCCTTTGTAGATAATTTCATCAAGTTTCTCAGAAACGTCGGTGTCTACCTGAGATGGTATGCGTTATCAAAAGCCAGAAGATTATTTATTTAATGAACATCCGTCTTTAAAACTGAAAGCCTAAACAAACAGTTACTTGTCGATTAGAAATACCTTCTTCACCTCACTGTGTGAGGCATATGTTGCCTGTCTTCTACTGACTGCAGGCTGGGATTTGGAATCGTGTGTTCCAGTCCCACTGGGAGTCAGACGTATGTATGCTTCTTTTGCTGTGGTTGTGTTATTCTGCGTACGTACATAACTGAGACGGAACGAACCTCCGTCGGATACGTCCTGCCAAATACATACTAAAAAGTATCAGTAAAATTGAAGAAATGTAAAGCCGAGCCCCACTGGCTTGCAGTGTTCCTCAAATAAAGAGCTACTTGATTCATAAGGATGATAAACTGACTGTACTTAATAACGGCCGTACAGTGTAATTTCTCGGAAATATGATCCAGGTTTTTCATATGTCCTTTGCACAAAGTATGAAAATGCAATGCGTCAGGCTGGGGGAGTTTCTTTCAATTCGTTGCATGTTTTACGTTCGAAACAACTGAACCATCTTTGATCAAGCTTAGCATTTGTTACTGACCTGAAAGCCTCTGAAGACTAAAGATAACTACTTAAAGATTTAACTCCTACCGCGCAGCAAACAAACTCCTTATCGAATTAAGGAAAAGCCCATTCGTTAATGCAGTATATGGAAATAACTGCTGTTCGTTCTGAGGCTCATAAAACATATAACTGTGCTGTTTGGGAAAAACGTTGACTTTTTTTAATGTGTTTAACATTGGTACATAAAATAACCACAAGACTAGAATCTAAAAGGTTTAAAATTTAGGCACCGAGCTTTATTCGAGTTCTTCATAGGTCCAATAAATTCCCTGCTGGCATAAATACAAAACCAAGAATTATGAGCTTGCAATATGACTCCTCGTACAAACTGGTAACTTACACAAAATGTAGACTTTATTGTGTGGTATGACATGCATGTGAAACGATTTTTCTAGTGGATTAAGGTACAGTAAAATAGAAACCCCTTACGTATATAGATATATGCATAAATACTGTAGTGCGATAGTCTTTGCAAATGTATGCGTGTATATATATATATATATATAAAATAAATGAATAGGAACACCATTGTACGAGTAGTACGCTAAATAATGCAAAAGTTCTTGAAAGATGTTAAGTAAGATTACACAGACTGTTTAAATGAAATTTATGTAAGTTATGGGGTACAAAATGGTAATGAAAATCCCTTCAGAATATACCTTCAGCTACTTCTGCCACGTCACTTGCATGAGGTCTCACATTCTACGTGAAAGATGAATTATTGGAAGTGAGCAAAGCTGATTCAGTAACAACTAATCCCCCCCCCCCCGGCAGACAGTCCAATTGTACCGACACGCATGCAGTTAATCATTCGGTACAGCGTTACGTGGAACAGGAAATGTAATGTGTATTGCCTACAGATTACCTGCACAACGGAAGATGGGTTTTGGTTGCATAAAAAAGACAAAATTTGTGCAAAACCTGTATTAGCACAATGAAAAAATATCCTAGGCTAGTATAGCCTTGCAGCACTACCAGTAACTGTTGTACATGTAAAATTAACGCTCAATGGTGAGGTCACATCCGTTCGTCTGTTCTCCTGTCAGTATGCCTCATTCAAGGGATTACTGAAATGATTTTTAAAACTGCACAAAAAGCATGCCTGGTCTTCAGATAGCAATGAAAATACCCGGAATTATGTAACGTTACAAACTAGTACTTAATTACCATCAACAGGAACTATATATTGATGTCTCTAATAAACCGTCAAAATACAGAGGAACATGTTTCGACCGCACATTTCGTTACAGTTTTGGTAAGTTCTCTCCATTTCATTGGTCCTCGGTCAGCCGAGTCCAGCTCAGACTTTCACAGCATTTAGACTTCCCAACCAAAGTTCTGTAGGCTTTTCTCGTTTCCTCTGTGCGTGTTTGGTGTCTGGCCATTTCATCCTTCTGTTTTCAATAACCACAAGCAATCGGGCGCCAGATAACCAAAATGACATGAATAACACTCCTTAAGGCACATAAAAAATTCGGATTTTGTGATAAAAAATTTCCATTATTTAACGACAAATAAAAGTCACAGAATTTCGAAGTCAAGCTGTCGCACGCCTACCTTCTGTTCTGGAATTCCTGACTTCCAAACTCTAGTCGCATCCGGGGAATTAACTTAAACCTCCGAACAAACGCCATGTTCCTCGTCACAAAAATTTCTCCTTCGCAAGCCTACCTGCCAACTGCAAGATTTCAGGCCACGTCATGATTCAGGAAGTTAGTCGCTGGCCTCTTAATCACAGTGACACGAGTTCTATCCCAGGACATTTCATGCGGGACCTGTCGTAGAAAAGTGGCAATGGGACAGGGCAGGCTTTTTCTCCGAAAGCTTCGGCATTCCCCTGTCAATATTCCAGACTTTTCGTTAACTTACCACCACCGCTGTATAATTCTAGGACTTAACAGTGTCGCCAAATACAGTATTTCTGTCTTTCATTTATACAATTAGAGGAAAGCACATATGTTAAGAGACTATGAAGTTCACTGTCGTCGACAAAGTCATGTTACGTAGTTGGGTGGATATATGGCAAGGTTTCAGAAGAACACATTTCTTTCACCGATATGGCAGACTTCATATGACCAGTGAATTTAAAACAGCGTCATTACATAAGTGAAGAATATATGCGTCAAAACTAGTAATAGTCAGAACTGAAGAATATTTCTATTTAACCCTTTAAAGACGAAGCGTATCTGTTTTATATAAGGACTCAGTTCGTACCGCGCAGTAAACACTCTCCACTTCGGTTATAAAAACCAATCTCTTAATGTTTTATAAGGCAAAAGTTGCTGTTTGTTCTGAGATCCGTACAAAACACATAAACGCAATGTGGAAATCACGTAGAATTTTTTAATATTAAACCTGGTCGTATGTAAAGTTACCGCTAGGCTTTAAAAGGATGTGTTTCTCAGCCAGTCCATATTTTGTGTAATATTTAGCAAGCCCAACAAATCGCGTTTTACCCATGGAACTACAAACTAGACATTGCCTGCATTTAGTTGAAGTCGGGTCTATAAATCATGATACGGATTTACTCTGGCTTCGTGTTTTCTGTCATAATATGTAGGTCACGTGGTAGTCCTACATAAAGTACTATTCAATCCATCAAACGTGAAGGAACAAATTCGCAATTAATAGCACACCATGCATTGACACAAAACATTACAATCGCAGAACATACAGCAATTCCGAAGGAAATTTTTCTTCTTGTGAGTTGGACGCGATAGTTTTCAAATGACTATGTGGCACTGAAGCACAAAGTTAATGCGAGAGCTGCCTTTAAAATATCCGATTTATTTTAATGTCAAAATATTTTCCAAAAGTACGGATGAAAACAAAAAACTCGGTACAGCCTAGTCCTGCCTTTTACTCGACCTCGACTTCATGTATAAGAAGCAGCATTGCTAAACCCTATGGTGCTTCCTTCAGTAACTCTGGCAAAACCTGCAATTTATGCAGTAAAACAAAAGACCATTGTGACAGCTCAGTCACTAAAGTGACTGGTAACTAGGTGCAAAAAGCGCGTTAGTTTTCCGGCAGTGGCAGAAACTTTTGTCTTCTCTTCCATGTCCACATTGAACGTCATTACAGTAATCCCTCGCTTTTCGCAGGGGTTAGGTTCCGAGATCCCCACGAAAAGTAAAAATCTGCGAGTAATGAACCGTTACCTCCAAACAACAGTATTTCAGTATTTCTAGTGTATTTTTTCTTTGAAGAAACGTTGTGACAGGAGCTGCCTCACTTTGAATATCATGCGGTCTGGCTCGAAGACCTGTTCCAGTAGTCGAACAATTTTCATACTTCTATTCATTGAAGGGTCCGAGTGATGTATTTTTATTTTTGGGGAAACCGCAAATTTTCGAAACCGCGAACAGCGAGAGGACTGATTATACGTTAAAACCAAAAAATTCACATAATTGTATGAAAATGTATTATACACACTCTATACCTGCTACATGTTTTACCACTCATGTGGCCATCTTCAGGGAGGTGCATTACAAAGAATACATAATCGAAATTTTACAGATATATTTCAATGTATGTATTCTTTGTAATGCACATCTTTGAAGGTGGCCACATGAGTGACCGAAACATGTAGGAGGTATACAGTGTGTATGATACACTCTCATACACTTATGTGCATTTGTTGGTTTTAATATCATATCTTATTGCTCAGTGTACGGTTATGGATCATTTAAGATTGGCCATACAGTCTCCGTAATGACAGTTTCAATTCTCGACCACTGCAAGCAGCTTTGCAGACAAAAGATTTTGTGCTTTTTATTTTTGCGTTCCAGTACGTATAGTTCTGTCTCCCTCAATACAGTCCACTATCTTTCGATTCCGTATCCATCCACACTTGTTATTCATAACTGAATTTATTCCTCGCCGATCTCAGTGGCCGCGCGGCCTAAGGCGTAGGTCTGCGGCCGAGCGCTTGCTGGGATCGTGGGTTCGAATCCCACCGGAGGCATGGATATTTGTCTCTTGTGAGTGTTTGTGTTGTCAGGTAGAGGTCTCTGCGACGGGCCGAACCCTCGTCCAGAGGAGTCCCACCGACTGTGGTGTGTGTCCGAGTGTGATTAAGTGCAAATAAACACCCTGGACACCTACTGTGAGTAGGTAGAAGAGGTAAGGACTACGAAACGAAACGAATTTAATCCTCTGTGATGACATAGGGTCTATCTTTGGCTGAAATCGAGTTACCAATTGTACTGCGGTCCGAAGGAAGGTCTAGCTTGCATAGCAAAGGACATACAAAACTCCAGTTCTTTGCTACATAACAGTAGTTGATTAACATGGATTTTTGAAGCACTGCCACTTTACGTATATGTGTAGTATCTTCTGCAACTGAATTAATATTGTGTGTCAATCTGCTGAGGATATATGCTTTTAAACATGGAACCAAGTGTCTTACTCAAATTCACATCCAAATAAGACTTTCATATTTTGAAGGAAAGGTAACCATATATCATGACCATGAAAGCCTTACACTACCGAAAGCATCGCCATTTATTATAGGACATTCTTAACTATTCTGTCGCTACACGAAGTGTTACAGACGGTTAAATGCTGGTCCAGACTGACAGACCCTCTGAGGCTTCCAACTGCATTAACTGTCCGAAGTTTCTGTATGAGTCAATTTTGAGTGTTATGTCGAGGCCTGTCTCTAGTATGTTTGTCGTCTTTTAGATCTGGTGTCCGGTTATCCATTCTGAAAGGTAAGCCGAAATGTTCTGTGCTGCCACAGTCGAAGATATTAAACTACTGTTCACATAATGCGGCGCCCCACAAGGCTGATATGTCTGTGGCGCCAGGCGTCCGCTGGTTCGATAGCCACGAACGACTGTAATTTACCCCCCCCCCCCCACACACACACACACGCACGCAAGCATCTTTGTCCCTCAAGCAAACAGTCTATTCGCTTTAATATCTGCAACTAACTACGCATCAGATTCTCTTGAAAGAAGAACGTGTTTATAAAAATTATTAACAGAATAAGGCTTCTAATGAATCCCTTTATACTTTCCGTGAAAATTCAAAAAGCATATGTAAACTCGGGGGATCACTCAGCAAAACCTTTTCATTCCGAGAAGAATTTCTCTTATTTTTCTTTAATGTGCAAATTTTCTTTAAAAAGTCAGTCTCTGCCTTCTTAGATGTAAAATTTGTTGCCTCATTATTTGGTTTCACCTCTTTAACTACAATAATGTTTTCAAATTTTACGTTAAGCATCCCGTTATGTTACATAGACATAAAAAGGAAATAAATCCCTCAAGACAACTTACATTTTATGTATTTTCAGCAATTGTTATCACATAACCAACAAGTTTCCACTGATACTGGTCACTTTCAGATTTTGGTCTCCACAAAAACGTTCACTATACAATTGCAATCAATGTGTTAAGCAACTGTGATCTCCATTTTACACACCATGCCGTAGGATACGTGTTGCTTACCATTTCTAGCATAACCAGAAATTCTTAAAACGCGACTCAGTATTTAAAATATTAAAATTTTAAAAATTGTTAACGTTTAAACTTTTAGTTACATTATTCCTTTCTGTATGTTTTTCAATTTGGTGACCAGTGTCATAAAGGTTATATGGTGGCTGAATTTTATTTTCAATCAGCGTTTAGTATGAGGTTGATTGCAAGACTATTCCAGTTGGTACACTTCAGACGAGTATCTATATGGTGTACACAGTATATGTGTCCCATGTTTTGGCATATATATCGTAACGTTACTTTCTATAAAACGGTTTGACCACTCACACGCTGTCACGAACAGGAGGATCTCCATGGTCGTGACAGAGTGTAAGGCCTGAGAACGACCAAGACTGGTCAAACATTTTTGCCTGTATAGTATCAGTTGCTGAAAATACGTACAATACAAGTTGTGTTGGCAGTATTACTTCCCCCTTATAATAACTGTTTCACTGAAAGCATAAATTTAATTATAGACGTCTGGCAGTAAATTGTGACGCCTCGGTTCCTTCGAATGTTTCAATCTATACAATGATGCTAGCTCCATTCAGCTATTTTGTGTATAATATAAACTACCACAGAATTTCACGGCCTGAGATTTTCAGGATATAATGTCAAACATTGTCAACGAAGTAACGTTTGTAACTAGTAACACAAGAAATGTTTGTTTTCATACCGTTCGCTAAGTTTCTGATCTGTGTCAGTATAAGGACTGAGTAACTTCTAGTTACTAATACTTGGGTTGCGCAAATTTTAAATAATACTGTTGTTTCTCTGTTGTAATTATATGCGGTGCCAAACTTGAAAGGGTATTTACACGGACCTAATAATATCCATCAGTATATCCTTTCCATAAAATTTAATTCAACACAAATGTTTTTAGGTGTGTATTTTTTGCACGCATCAACCAAAAAAAAGCACATAGCCTGTCGTGTGTCTCTGTCAGTATTGCAGCCCATTATTATGTCACTTATCATGCTCGTTTATTATAACAGAAAGCCATCATACTTATGAAATTATTGCATTCTCATAATATAACAAAACTGATTTCATTAAAATGCTCTCATTTACTTAAACACTTCTGTGGTTATAAAAATCTTGCACATCAATGTCATTTGAAGGACATGTAAACATTTCTTCTTTCCTCAGTTATGTTTTAAACGTTTTAGGGAAAGCAAAGAATTATAGGGTGGTAGTGGACAGTTTAACAAAGAAGAGCAGGAATGGCGACAGATAGGCTTCATTGTTTACTACTGTGATAAGCTTCAAGGATGTAGAAAAATCGTGAAACTCGGGAAACGTCATCTACTGGAAACAGACGCCGAGAGACGAGACAAATACCACTGCGCTACTTTGAAAACCGAAAGCATAATACAAAAGTAGATTTTTTTACAGCACTTGCCGAAACCATTTTTTCAAATTTCCCAGCCTTCGGCCTGTAGTCCTTCTGATAAGCTCAGTACTAAGGTGAAGACGACTATGGAGAATTGGTGGAATAATATTAACAAGAGGAAAAAGCGTTCTCTGAACGAAACTGTCCCAGCGCCTTCTCGTAAACCACGAAGTTCACATCGACTCACAAGGGACTGAACACATCCCTCCGCAGTGAGAGGCCGACGAATAACCGCCTGAGCTGTGGTACGACCTTGAAGACTGAATTTGATATTAAAAATTAAATTCGTACTTTCAAGGAGACACAGTCCAAAAGGTTAATGTCATTTACGGAAATTTGTGGCTTTTGATCTGCAAACCATAGAACATTCGTACCACATAAATGTTACAACACGTGGTAGGTATAGTAACCACTGGTCTTTAAACGGTTAAAATCATAACAGACAGTAAACTTCTTCTCTGTCTTCGTGAGGAAGACAGACGGATGAGAATATTGGAGAACATTTGGGAGAAAATATTAAGACGTATAACGTAGAAAGTAGGAAGGGGTTGGGATAAAATTACATTAAAGATTCGTAACACATATTCTTCGCGAAACATCATGAGGATACTGAATAAGGGAAGATGAGCTGGGCGGAATATACAGGATGCACAACAAGATATAAGTGCATTTGCAAATATATTCGCAACACCGAAAGGGAAAAGACCACTAGGGGAAAGCGTACCTAGAAGGGAGGATGTCAGAATGAATTTTAAATAAAGAAGTGCAAGAGTACTGACTGGATTCAATTATCTCAGGACAGGACACAAGGTTTCGGGCTTGTCAGTATGGTCCTAGACTTACGAGTCGATGAAATGCTTTCAAGTTGTTGACAAACAGAGTGACTGCCAGTCTCTGAAGTAACTATTTGCGTTAGCATAGAGAGAAGACGTGTAACCAAGTCTAGACTACAAATCTAGACCACAGACTTACGGAACACACACGTTGTTCAAACATCGGAAGAAGACAGGTTTCCAGTAATAACACTTAACTGGAATGAGGCCTCAGAAAACTGATCGTCCTTCTCGGCAGAGTGGAGCCACCAATACGTCCATAGTGAGCCAGACGCGTCTCCTTTCGTCATATTTCCCCATAATATTTCAATAAATTCTACACAGAGAGAACAATTGCCGTGTACTCGGTACAGGGACTATGCTACGAGCTAGACGATCGAAGAAGCGTGGTTCTATTCCCGGCATGGGCAAAATATCATTTTTCTAATGCCTCCAGACCGCCACTGAGGCACATACAGCCTCCCCTTATTCAATGAGTATTAGGGGCTGTTTCCTTGAGCGGTAAATCTGAGGGGGCGTGAAGCTAACTACTCATCCCATCTATTACTGAGGTTAAGAATGAGTGGCACTGCACTCCACCTAAGTCTTCATTGTATGCACACGGAATATTCTAATTTAACCGTTTACAAAAACTGGAAACAAGAACGCGGCTGCCGAGCAAATTTATTTTGATTTGTTGGGGGTAGCTGGGCGTTTATTTTGTTGATGTGACACTTCAGTCATTTTCTGGTCGCATACTGTTGAAGTTTCGACTCATATACAGATACTACGGAACAAGGACAGCGTATTCAGCTGGACTCGAACACGGAGGGAACGCTGCTGCGCTTCGGTCAGATGGACGCAATTTCCCTCTTCTCTAAATTATTCAAACAGGCTCGCGAGGCCACTCACCCACCTATTCAGCGGGTACTTGTGGTTCTTTCCCTCGAGTAAAACCGACCAGGCCGTAAAGCTGACCACTCAACTCCATCCTAATGCTGAGTTTATGATTAAAATTTTCTCTTCTTTGAATTATTCAAAATGGCTCTGAAGTCCACCCACACGGGGCTCTTTCCCGAGGGTAAAGCGGCCACGCTGTAAAGTTGGCCACTTACCTCCAAGCTCATGCTATTTTACGAATAAATGTAAATACAAATACCATCCCTTCTTTGCCTTCACGGCATGGGCAGTGACAAATTTAAAGCCACTTTACTAGAGTCGTTGTAAGCCCACGTAAAAGACCTTGCCCTTCTGAAACTTAAAATCCTAAGCCGAGAGTTGATAGTGCTTTTACTGTTACTTTTCTTGTTACTCTTATTTACTTATATCCCACTGAACAAGAAAACGGTTAAGTACTGTGCGATGCTGAATCAAAATTCGAATTACTTATCACTATATTGGCCGAACACAACTCGTCATGTCGTACATATTTCCTGCAATTTTTTGTTTTACAATTTGTCGAAAGGCGCTCTCAGCATCTCAGAATATACAGCGTCGAATATTGGGATTGTTAGTGTATTGTGAACTGCGAACGACTTTAAAAGAATCGGGTATGGTCTACGTAATTTAATGAATTGTATACGTCCACCGAAATTCAACGCGGGACCTTCTCCATGAACAGCAGAAGTACGGTTGCGTCCGCCGTTACCATCGACTACTTCTGTAACATATCATGAACTTGGCTGAAGCAGCGCTGTGTCCATACACGCTTTGACTCATAATTAGCAATTTCGTTGCGGTGCATAAAACTTCGCAGACTTCTAATTAACTAACTAAACTAACTCCATGGAGCAGAGGCCTTCTTGAGAAGCTAACAGTTTTTCAGCTAGTCAAGAAATTCCCCGCATTTTATGGAACCCGGAGGTTCATTACGGCATTCACAAGAGCCCGCCACCTGTCCCTATCCTGAGCCAGCTCAATCCAGGGCATGCCCCATCCCACTTCTTGAAGGTCCATTTTAATATTATCCTCCCATCCACGCCAGCGTCTACCATGTGTTCTCTTTCCCTCGGGTGTCCCTACCAAAATCCTGTATGCACCTCTCCTCGTCACCATACGTGCCACATGCCCCGCCCATCTCATTCTTCTTCGCAGACTTCATAGTTATTTAATAGAGGACATTCTGGACAGTTCCTAAGATTTCATCAATTAAACAAAGCTTCACATTGCACATTCACTATACCTTTGGTGCTGAGGTTCACTGTCGAAGGCCACACCAACACCAATATACGACAAAATTTTTCTGATGTCAATGTCAAACAAAACATGGAATGCACGTATAACGTAAAACCGCGGCGCGTTCCTGCAATGATTGTTGCCGTGGAAAAGCAAAAAGTATTACCACTGTGGGTGTGTGTTTTATACTGTTCTCAGTTACCCGGCATGAAAATAGCATCGTTCCTGCGCCGTGTTATAATGTCATCTGTGATCTGCCTGACTGTACCTATTTTTCCACGTTATCTCATAAACGGTACGATTTTCGGAAAAAAGTTTTGAACACAAAATGTGTTCTGATTTTCTAATCAACTTCTGTCTGAAACGTTTCTCATTCTAAGAACAATTCAGCAGGTAGTATCATAAATGTACATAGGTCTTCATGTAAAGTACCCGTTATTCTTGTCAGATGTTAATGAAAATTATCCTTTTTCGACACATTTTCGAAAAATACTGAGATATCAAATTTCATAAAAATTCGTCCAGTGAGAGCCGAGTTGCTCCATACAGACGGACAGACAGACAGAAATGACGAAGCTAACAGTCGCTTTTCACAGCTTCTCGCAAAATTGCGAGAAGCGACTAAGAACGCGAAGTTATAACAAATGAACATTCATTAGTTCTTAGACTACTTAATTAAGTTGATTTTAACTGCAGAGTTATGGTTGCACCAAAATAAGAGTAAATGTGATAATGAAAAACGAACAATAAGGATCTGACCATAGAATACTCGAAGTTGCTAATCAGGCAGTCGTCTACAAATATTGACAGCTGGTGAATCTGTTAACGCTTCAACTGTATGCCTATCAACCAATACCAAGCTGCGTCTCACATTGAACATACAGAATACAATCGATGGCAGAAACTTTATTTTATATCCCAGTTCCAATTTCGGCCAGACAGCTCTAATGATTGTTATTTTATTTTTACCGCATTCCTTTATTCGGAAAATAATTCCTTCTTCGAAGAAGATAAAAAGACCCTCTATGTATTTCCCTTTAATTTCCCTAAAACGGATAGCAACAGTATCATTTTTCTCAGAGCCCGACAGACGGCTCAGTTAACAGTGTCAAAGTCGACAAAGAAAACCCGGACGTATTTACTCTAATCTAAACTGAGCGCAGCTCTTAAAACGAGTTTCCTCATATCAGACGCTTCTTGGCTAAGGCATCAGTTTCTCTGATTCAAATATAGCAAGAGCATAATTACGAAGGAAATTCTTCTTTGTATGAAAAGTTTAAAATTTGTTGACTTAGAACTATGTATATACGCGGCATCAGTCTGAAACACGTTGAAAGTCTTTACTTCCGTAATTCCTACAGTCGCCTGCAGGTTGCTATATCGTATCATTATATGACGTAATATATAAGTTTTTAGTTACAGGATACAGGAGTATATATATAAAATTCTGAATTTTAGATAATTTTACGTTGGCTCACACCTTCAACAACATTGCTATTTAACTATCCGCCTATTTTAAGAAAAATAACAAAAAATAAACTAGGCTTAATGGCCATTTCATAATGATTCATCTACAGGCTCAACTTTAAAGGTCATCAACTTTTTACGCTACAAAGGAATGGGCTGCAATTTGACAACCTACTTGCACGTACAAGATACACACGTTAAGGCTGAGCTAGTATCCTCATCACCACTGCCCAAACAGCAACACACGTATTTATGGTATAGCCTGTGCTGAATTAACTTTTCCCCTGTGAAGGCTACAGATGCATCTGAGAAGAATGGAGAGTTACGTAGCTGATCCACTCCTAACCTTCGCAGCAGGCGGACGGCAGTTGTATTCTTCAGGCCCGGTTGGTTTACTCGAAAACAAATTGCTGTGGTACCAACGAAAAAAACAGGTGACTTCAGAGCCGGCCTGCGAGCTTTCGAAAAGTGCAAATAACCTATCTTTCAAGTGTATCTGTCAAAATTAGCATCCTGAGTATTTCGACGCAAAGCCGTTATCAGAGAGCAGTAGGGCCAGCAGAGTGGTTGAAAGCTTTCATACAAGGGCTAAAATTGTGGAAGAACACAATGTAATAAAACAAGATTGATCCTTTCCTGATATTAAACTTGCTTCGGTAATAACATAGTGCTAAATTTCCTGACGTAAAAGATATTACCGTGGGAAATTTGGAGGAAGTGACTCTGTATTTCGAAGAGAAAATCCCCAAGAATGTGACTAAACAGAGCTGGGCGCTGAGCCCATTTTGCACTGCCGTCGAATATTTGGCTGATGGCTTACCACGCCTTCAGTAAGAGCTTATCGAGATAGAAAAAGGAGATAACGCGCCACAACTTTTGACGACCGAATCACTCTATGCATTCTTGATCAAAGCAAACATGAAAGTAACACTTCCTGATAAGTTAAGTTCTGAAAGATACACTACCCTTTTCTACAACCTTCTTTATGAAGCTGGGTTTTCATCACTCGCCGTCACAAAATCCAAGTTCCTAAGCCAACTGCAAATACAGCGTTACGTAAGATTCATTCAAGATTCATAGGTCAGCTGTAGCAACCCACCTAAAATCTGGTATTTTATTCATGAAAATTAACATTGCAGAAATTGAACATTGTTCCTTCTTATATGCTCACATCCTTACAAGGACAAATACAGATTCGGAGGGCGACGACTGAAGACTTTTGCACTGGAAATAGTGTTGTTGCAAAAGCTACACTGAAATATGACACTTTACCAATCTGCCATTAAATTTTTACAATTATTTCCACGGTTGGGCCTATTGCTACCTATTTTTGTCTGTAATATTACTATCGTCAACATAAATATCAACTTCATTTTTCAGCTAACCTCTCTACGCTATGATTTTTCAAATCAGTGTGCGAACACTTTGTATCTTCATATTCACACAATTTACTTTACTTGGAAGCTAGATGAACAGATCCAATTTACAATCTTACACTATATTTGTTTACGTAACTAAATTATTAAACACTACTTTTTATAAAATCCTTTAACTTGTCGAAGAAAGAAGGAAGCATAGAGAAGTTGGATAGAAAGGGAACACCACACAAACAAGTTAAGCCCCCGTGCTGCAGAAACGCCCCAACTTTCCAGGCCAGAAATTTCATTGGACGAGGCACATCGGGATCTGCGCCGCACTGCGTCTGCAGCTTCCTACTGGAAATAACTGGTCCAGATAGGAACGTAAACAATGAAGTAGCGTTTTCACATCGAAAGTTCTTTCAAGCAGGTGAAATGGTCTAGAATACAACTTAATAAAACAAACTTTCGTTTGTAATGTTGAAGTTGGGCATGCGGCTCTGTTTGCCAGAGTCTGAACTATGATTTTTACCACGTTTCAACTTCAATGTGTAAGCACCTGTCTGCTCAGCGCAAATAACAAAGATCATTTCTCTCCCATTTTGTTACTCTGTTACTGTTGATCACCCGAAGCGATCAAGTCGTTGCCTTCTACACACTTATAATTTTCTGAATTTTCCCCTTTCTTTTTTTATATATCGTTTGCATAACAAGAATACTGATCATGTATACACTGGCAATCTTCACGTTATTACACAGAAAACTCCACCTTTTATAACCGACGAAAATTACAAATATCAATGCATCATTGCATTCATTCTGCCAATATGCATCAAAATAACCTGCAGCATGAATATCTGGACACCAGTCTCGTAACACAGCCACTTATTAACGCGTTGTTCCACACCATATGAATATCGCCGGCTAATTTTTACCCACTCCAGACAGACCCACATAACACGAACAAATTGTACGCGCAGTTACTGACCCCAAATCACAAATAAGAACCCTATTCTTGGTAAGTTAAATTTTGTTTCTTACAATTCACTGATTTATACCTACACAATTACGCCAATAGAACACTTCACGTTGTTGACAGACCTACAAGAATTCTAGTGTTTATCGTCCAGTGATTTGTACGCTGGTAATACATACGACATTGTAATTCCACTGTAAAATTTGTACGTGTCGTACAGCCTACGATTTAACCAAAATTATTGTGTTTAAAACTATACTTACGTATGCAAATGACTGTATTTAGGAAAGGAAAATCATTCAACGATAGCGTTACAAGGCGGATACCTGCTCGGTAAGCAAAACCTTCTGTTCGGTGTAATAAACGGAAAATAAAGACACATAAACTCTTTCAAAATGTTTACGCTAATTTGTAACAATTCATGTTACAATAGCAATAATATCAGCTACTTATTAGCCTGATTACCATTCTGACACCAGACTTTACATCCCAGTAGATATTAACGCTGTTGCTTATTTCGTATGTCATAGGTTCAAATCTCGGCTCGGATGTCATTTCTTCCTGTCACATTTGTAACAAGGCCTGATGATGACCACCTGGGTGGTTGAAACATGTAGCCGATTTTAACTTTTAAATTAAAAATAAGTTGTGAGGACGGCATCTGACTGTGTTTACATTTACAATATACTCACAACGGTATGCATTCTATAAAGGTATTTACCTCTTCCTGTATCAACAGAAAGGGATGTCTCAAAACACGCTTTATGAACATGTTCTTAGTATTAACTAACCCTATTTTATACTTTGCAATATGTTCCGCAAAAGATCCCACTGCGCTACATTTTCCAGCCTTAACTGACAGATCTATTCATTTTACTACAGAAGCATCTCAATTTCAGTGAAATATGATGCCGCCGGGTGACGAAAAACCACCTTCATGCATCAGTACACCACAGACCTCCATAACTTATCGATATCACAAGTTTATCGTGTGAGAGATTAAGTCGACGGCCAAGCGAAGTGATTACAAAAACAGGACTTTGAAGGATTAATCTGTCTTCTGACGCATGGTTTCTCCCCATCAGTCACCGACGTCGCCGTCTAGACGAGCCAGTAACATGAACAAATTCGTCAATAATGCATACTTGTTTCTATATTTAATGTTCAAGCACGGCAGGCCTCAGAGTTGGGAGACATAGGCAGGGTCAAATGCAGCCTGCATTTCTTTCAATAAGATTTCTCCAGTTGACACTCTCAGGCCAAAGCTAACCGAATGAACTTTGGAGTAATGACTACTACTCGAAAAGATATTTCAGAGAATTATTCAATGTATCAATTGAAGAGTCAAACAGGCAAGTATGCCGTTTCTTCTGTAAAACATCGAAGGTAAAAGTGACTCAACAGACGCTCTTACAGAAAAACCACGCAATCTTCAATCGTGTATAATACTGTTTTTTTTATTTTTGCTAAGATCATCTTTGTGTGTGGGCGCAATGGAGCAAACATCGCCAACGCACACAAACAAAACACCCTATCTTTTATAATTTCACGCTATACTTCACCTCTTACCTAGTGGTCAATTATCAGGATGCTGATAAATATGAATACTGTTCTTGTATTGCCAATACATGTACTAGTGTTATACTAACGCTGCTAATGAGAGGGTGACTCATTTGGTAACGTAACGCCACTACTGCCGACGCAGTCTAAATTTGCTTCAGAGCACTTAGAAAGAAAGTTAAGTACTTTAACCAGTTAGTATATGGAGTGCCTAGTAATTCCATTAAGTACCTATTCCAAACGCCTTAAAACGCAGAGCACTGACTCCTTTGCGGTCAAATCCACGTTTATATTTATTCGCTTAGTCAAAATAAGAAACAGAAATAAATGGAATTACTTATACGTTAAGTTGAAGGCTGGTGTATTCCTGGAAGCAAAAGACGCAAGCCAGTTGATACACGTTGCTGAATTCATATAACAAACTGCAAAATCTAAATCAAGAATCATTTAAACAACAAAATATTAAACTTTCAACAAGTAAATCCACAATAAAATTGCCATGTCTTACAAAATGGGTCCCTCACGTGGCGTTTGGATTTACACACAAATTCACGCTTTCATGCAGACACTTTCTTCGACGTACAGTTACTGTTGCATGAAAATTTCTTAAAATCTTTGACAAGAAGCTCTGTTTTGGCAGTGACAAGGAGTGCAAGGATAATTCAATTACAGGAACTTCATCAGCAGTAACCACTTTCCTTTCACGCAAACAAAACAGCGACTGGAAGGTGTTAAACACATCTCGAGTTATGACAAGTCACAGATTAGAGACATAACTCCATATTACTAAACGGCTTAGGTAGCAAGACGTGTTCATTGTCGGAAAAATTCTTGACTGAAAAAAACAGATCTGCTTTTCAAGGCGCCAGCAGACTAGTCGCTTAATTAAAGACGAAGACGCTATAAGCATGCGCATAAAATGGTGGCGTCTCCAACAGGAGTCCGTAAACTAGAGGAGGGAAAGCAGGATAAAGACAGAATTCCCCTTCTTCGTTGAACTTCATCTCTAATAAATAATAAATCAGGATGCGGCATTTCATGCATGTATTTCAAGCATTAATTACATACAGCTGATTGCTGTTGGCAATATAAAGCTTCAGTACATCAAAAGTAAACAGAATGTTTATGCATCCAGTACGAAGCGTTCCGAGTACACACTGTACGAGTATGTCTTACATTCATTGTACTACACTGTCAATACCTCACACCTTTTCAGGGACAAGAAGCATTCACAAAAGAATGAAACCGGTTTCCTGGTAATACTGTCACTGTGAACAGTGTGAATATGGTACGGTAGTGTTGGCAAGCCTGCGATATCAAAGGCGTGAAAGATGGCACAACGTCATATAGAATTCATGGGCTACAACTTGCTAACCTCAATTCATGCATACGCAAAAAGTTTCTTACTCTGTTGGAGGATATTTGCAGATACACTTGGGAAACTTCCACGCTGTAGTCAGTATAGTGACGATGCTATGGGTTGGTTACGTAAGAAATGGCAATTTGATTCCCGGAAAGGCAAGAAATGTTTCTCTCCCTCAGAGTGTGCACACGGGCAATGGGCCCCACCCAGCCTCCTATTCAATGGATAATGGGGACTCTTTCCCTTTTGGTAAAACGGCCGAAGCGTGCAACTACCCACTTATGTCCAAAGAGGGAGGAGGTTTAGAATGTGTATATCTCCAGTGCACCTATGCCTTAACGGCGTGCAAAGTGACAGGTTTACCTTAAATAGCATACGTTTGGGTACCTTCTGGAATATTTTTGGTTTCAGACAAGACTTTCGTCGAAAACTACAGCGTCTTTATCATTCAGTTTCACACAAACAATTAGCATTCTTTTAAATTTCCTTTCGTAAACGTCAAAGAGAACATCCTTCAGACAAGGTGTCTCCAACACGCGGCCCGTCACGTTGTATTATGCGGTCTGCGGCCACATTTGTAAATTATGCACATAATATAAACATCACACAATAATTTAGGTGGTTAGGTGTACCACGTATTGTTCCTTTTCCACGTGTTTCCCGCAAACCAGCCCACAACGTGTGTGGCCCTTGGCCGTAAGAAAGTTGGACACCGATGCTTTAGATGAACTTTTGCTATGTTATGTCCGCCAAATCAAATTCCAGTACAATGAGTGCAATTTCCGTTTGAATTATTTTAACCTTCAACATGCTGTATAGGAACGTACGCCTGACTTACTAGCTCAAACTTCATAGCATTACGCCTTTATTACTCGACTGGCAAAACGTTTCGTGATTACTTACTGAGTTCAGTACCTAACACAGTTTTCGTGGAACTGCCTACAGCTTAACATATGGACTCAGACAATATACCGAATCCAGTACAATGTCGGAGCTGGCCTGGTGAATGAACCGGTGCCACGGAGCTGCGCAGGATGATTTCATTCTACGTACAAGTCATAATTAGCTGGGATTTAATCTAATATCAGATTATAATACAGGATACCAAAGTTAATAAATAGTCTGGGGACTGGCCTAACACTGTGCAGCATAAAATCCGTTTAAAGTAACTGATCCCACATTTTGAAAAATAGATCGCATCATCAAAATATTATTTCTACTGGTACATTTAAAGAGATTTAGTGAATTGGAAGACTTCATGCTTCCAGATTCTCCTCTTGTAGCGCAATAACCTTCGTCATCATTTCTTATCAGCAGGTAAAATGACATAAGCTTCTACATTAAATGAATATAAAATACCTGCAGAGCCTAACACCTCTGGTGCACTCAATCTGTGATCGTTCCTGGGTTTTAAATTCATGACTGACTGCAAGAGAGACGTTGACAACGCAAGTACTTTAAGTGCGCCCTGTCGCAACACGTTACAAACTGCTCCGTATCTCAGCAATAAGGCTTACAATACATCGTGTCTTTTTGAACATGAGTTATTTCTTCCGTATTTACGATCGATGACGTCTTCTTTTCGCTTTTGGCGTGGGATTTCCTTTCGGCATGTCTTTGCAAAGGATTTACACTCTGACCAGCTTTTGTTTCATCTTTATCTCCGTAAAAGGCTTATTATATGCGTGCGTATGTTATGGACGGCGAAAGAGTACGATAAAAGTACGTAGGTCTTCATTTAAAGTGTCTGAAATGTTGGCGATTTTAATCAAACAAGGACTGTGTCCAAAAATTTTATTACAAACACCACATACAAAATTCTAAGAAAGTCCGTCTCGTGTGTGTACCGCTCTTCTATGCGAACAGATAGCAGGACGGACGGACAGACACGAGGAGCCTAATTGTAGCTTTCTGCAACTGTTTGCGAAAGGGCAACTAAAGAATCAACCACCACTGTGTTCATCCTATACATTGCTACATACTGAGGTAGATGTGCTCCTGTTTTCTGCGGCAACCGCAGGTAATTAGCTTTGAATGCAAAAGCGTGTCCTGTCCCTATTGACATAACTGCACGTATTGATGTCCGTGTGCTCGGGAAATCCCAGAGAGAATCCAATATCAAATATACACGCAGCCCTGACAGGGGCACAACTTCTTTCACTGGGTTAACATGAATGACACTCACAGGCGAAATTCTAATTAATGTAGAAAGTATGGCATTTCAGATTCTCTGGTTTAAGACAAAGGTTGCTTTCTTCTGGGACATGACACCATGGAGATTGGTAAATAGTTAACGAACGGAGCAACGAGATGCCTCCATCTTCAGGGTAGAAGTGTGGTAGACAAGTAAACAAACTTAAAAATACGTTTCTGCGTTTTTGGTTTTACAGTCTTGTGCCCTGTGAATGCAGTATATCCCTGTAAAATTTTAAAGCCAACTTACTAAGCGACATGGCGCCTTATCAGAAGTGCCTAGCTACAGGGAGCAATATCAAGTAACTCTCCACGAATTCTTCTGCTGTTTGTAAACACAAGACATTCACACAATACTGATAACTGCCTTTCCATTCACACTTTACTGCCACTATCATCACGTCGTTCTATCACCACATACAATGTCCAAAAAAATGCAAGTTGTTAGAGTGGAATCGTATTTAGAATAAGTTGCACGGCCCTGCGATGCCGTGTTCAGAGACTTCCCGTGCGTCCGGACCTGCTTACATGTTCCATTGAGCCACACCCCAGCAATATCAGATTTTGTGAAAATCCATCACCGAGTGGTGCCGAAGATGAGGTGCGGGCAGGCAGACTGACAGCCAAACACGATATTCTAATACCGAAGCACACCGTCAGCGTAACTGACAGTATTATTGCCTCATCAGTGATTCAACTACCATTGTCTAGCAAACTATACATAAACTTAGCTGCACGTTTTCCTTATTTCTACTGTACAGCTAACAGACAGCATCGAACAAATTACGATATTCATTCTGTACATCTACTACGGCCATTAAAGTCATGTGTACGTATTATGCTAGAGTACTTTACTGCAACTTGAATCCTCGTTTCGTATCATTTTAATCTTGTCTATACTAGTAACTATGAACTTATTCATTTATTTATTTGACATTCCTTTCTAAAGTTGTCCGTAATACAAACCGTATTATGATACTGATAAGAACAGCAGCTGAAACATAGTCCTGTAGTGTCACACTAATAATGACATCAAAAGCACCCTGGGCGCCGTTGCTCCTAGATTTTTACAAATCTGTTAAATATTCCACAAGTACAAACAAGTAAATATTCTATATAAATTCCCATATTTTTTAAAGGGATATTTATAGAAAGAAAGAGCAACAACTTCTTTGTGGAAGTGCTGCCAAAAATGCAATGACTTGTAACTGATAAAAAGACAACTGTACAGGATACGACTTTGATTTTAATAACATTTTTTCTCCATTTTGTCGTTATGTATGCTCAACACAGAACACTTGACACCTTACAAAATATTTTGTTCTCGTTTGTTCTAACAACGTAGTGTAGATCACCTATCTTAAGGTGATTCATTCCCGTTGTATTTACAATATCACAGGAATAATGTAAGCCTACTGCTGAAGCAGCAAGATCTGCTTAGAAGCTGCTGTCAGGGTTGCAGGTAGCAGTCAGTACATGCGTGTTATGCCGCGCGTCGACAGGCCAAGCAAGCGCGATTCTGAATATGATATATTACTTTTGGAATCATTTTCTCTTTAAAATCTAAGCCTCGTCCCTTGTTTAAATAAAGATTTAATCAAGGTTTCGGGGACACGAGCGGCCCCCATACTCAGGCAAAGAATAATGGAAACACCTAATACCTTGGGCCCTATAGGGAAAGGTATCCTGATGTGTGGACCAAGATATTTAGAACAGAAGATTGTTTCCAATCACGCGAACCTGAGCAGAACTTCCCTTCCTTCTTTGTCTGAGGAAGGGGACCGATCCCGTCCCCAGTATGTATTCATATTTTAAGTATCGGGAGATGATTAGGGCCGCAAGGGTGAAATACTGCTGGTGGTTCATAGAGCAGCGAAAGAAAATTCGGCATAAATATACACTTTACAAAACTGACATTCCTTGCACCGTATTTATTGAGCGTCTTTTAGGCTCAAGACCTGAACCGAGCAGCTGACTTGGTGCTCGAGTCAGCGTAGGTATGTTAAAATCATCTGCTATTACATTACGTCGAGAACTGCCACTAAAAGAAATGCTTCCCACAAGGCACATTGCCGATGTAAAGGTTTTACTCTAAAACTATCCACAAAAATAAAATACGATACGGCGAGCCACAACAAGCAGCTTCCTGGCAAAAATTAACAACAAGCGAAGCTAAAGGAATCTTTTATCTGGCACAAATATTTTGGTCTTCAAAATCATGAATACCTTACTGCCTTTGAGAATGCGTCACTATACAGGCTTTTGGGACTACCCAAAAGGTTTGTTCGGTTAGAGTTTACTAAACTTGTTTTTATATGTAATGCAGGTGACAAGACGTGACGTCTTATACGTGGAGATTTTAATTCTGTAAATCAAGCTCGGAAGAGAATTGGATCCAAGACAGAACAAGTAACTGAAGGATGGAGAATGTAGGAGCTTCATTATTTACACTTTCTAATCCTTCTGTCTCGTTACCAGTCCCCTTTTTATTCTAGTGTTACATTCTGCCATTTTAAACAACAAGACAGAAGAAAGAAGCCCCAGACTAATGTATAATTAATGCGGTTTAGGACACGAGGTGCCTACTCACGTAGTGCCCTGTCATACTCTGTTGCACGAATGTAAATTCAGCTTGCATACGTGTAGCCTATATATGTATGTGTACCAGCCTGGAATAATTTGATATATTTCCCAAAGGTAAAGAGCAATTTCCTTTTATGTATTTTAAAGTTATGCCAACCCAGAAAAAAACACATCTAAAGGCCTACAGTATATCCTTGCTGGACACGGCATTGATAACACTTCACACTGGCACAGATAGACTGACAGTATTGTCAAATATGTAATTCTCCACGGACAAGGTACTATGTATGTTGAACCACAGCACATCCTTTACATGTAGCACAAGAAGGTAAAATTTCTGTTCTATGTGTTTGCAGTATCAATATTTTACGTGCAACTGTTGGGTTTCTGATCCATGGAATAATTTTATACTGAAATGCTAGCTACTTGCAGCATAATCAAAATGTAATTAAGCAGCTCCACATTGCATGCGCACGTTTTTTTTTCGCACTCATTTGCAGATTTCATGCAGAAATTCCATTCCGTATTAGAATAATTATAAATCTGCAGATTTATGAACGCCTTAGCAAATAAAGATTTAGGCCTATCCATTACATGTAACAAGAAATTAGTGCATTATTTATGGTGCCTGTTGCATCATATTGTTGTTCTTTTATTATTAATATTACTTTTTACTTCCATCACCACTAACAGCAACATTGTTGTCCATATAAGGTAGTGTAGCTTTAAAGATTTACATTGTACACGGGAGATGCCCCACTGGAATATCGGCCGCGAAATAACCTGTCCACATTGAATTTTTTCACGGTTTGTTAGTCTCTCCACAAAAATTCTGGGATACTTTCTCGACTGGCATAAAACTTCTTTGAAACCTCTTTCCAATTTGTCATTTATAGAACAACCTGCTAATGATGATATATCGTGCGGTAAACTCACACCGTTCTAAACTTGCCACACAAAACGCTGTTTTATTATTATTATTATTATTATTATTATTATTATTATTATTTTGTAATTCAACGACAGACACTTTGGTTTTAAAGCAGAAGATGTGTGCAAATTTGTGTTCTTAATTTGCTTTGTTTGCTTCCTTTGTACAGAGAGAAATAATTGCATAATACATACAATAATTGAGGAAAATAGGTGCAATAATTTTTATTCAGCACATATCAGGAATATTTCAAAATATTTTGCTGTAGTTTCCTCGAAATATTGCACTCACTTCAAGATCTCCAGGAACAGCAGCTGATTCCCTACTTATTAGTGGAGGACACAGAATTACCTTATGCAAATACAGTATTTCAGCACGAAAGTGTGCAGTCTTGTAACGCAGCACAAAAGATAAAAGAAAAAAACTTAAGTGTCCCTTTTTCTCTTTCCTAATGGACCTAACATAAAGCACTGCATTCAGAGGCACGTTTACAAATACGTCCGTTATTTAAATTTTCTAAGTGATGCGGAAATATTGCGGTACATTGCCAGATTTTAATTACTCGCAAATATTTCAGTTTCTTAATTCGAGTATTATTCACACTTTTAAAACTTTATCTATGCATTGACAAGGAAAGTAGCCATATTCAAGCATGTAATGGGTATTTCTTGTAGACGTCTGTAACGAGAGAACCTTGTACTGGATTCTGCTTATCTTATTGGAGCTCATGTTTATTCAATACGGGTACACGTCTATATGCTGTAAAGTGTGCAATGAGTTGGAATGAGTCTGATCTGTATAGTACTGCAAGGTTCACATGCACATCCACAAAGCACGTTCAGAAATCACTTCCTTTGACAGCCTCAAATATTTCACACTATAAAAATCTTAACAAATATGTATATATATACGTTTTAGCGATGCCTGTGCAAGTTCTTTTATGTATACGTCAAGATTTTCCCATAACCCCTCTTTAAACATTTTTATAAACTTGAATTTTAGCATCAGGGAAGATACGGACCTATTGAACTGAGAAGAATATGAGATTTAATGTCCTTATGGCGGTGAAGATTCATATTATAACATTCTATGTTTTGATTCAATGTGGTACGTCAGATAGGTACCAACAATTCGAAGGAACTTACTGCCCGAACTTTCAGGGCAAAATAATCGTCCTATTCTACACTAAAGGTAGAGCTAACCACTTCATTCCATACGTTGACATCTATCTGCTAAACTACAGGCGTCACATGCGAAAAGACCATAATCTTATACTAATTCCATGAGACACTGAAGACCTATAATTTGCTACACATTACATTCAGTGTAATGACATTAAGGTAAAGAACAAAGTCACTCCGTTAAATGCTTTACAGTTTATACTCGTTATCAAGTGCCTGAATATGATCACGTTATGAAGAATTAATCTGGTGAAGCCTGCAGAACGTAATTAGGAAATGATAAATACATACAGAATTTTTGTGGGCAAATCTGAAACCATATTCCACTTGGGTGCTTTAGGAGTCTACTGGAGGTAGTATTACAAGACATTTAAATAATGAGTGTATGGCGTTGCGAGCTGAATTTCACTTCCTCAGGGAAAGGTCGGTTTGTAGCCACTGTCAACACGATGTCCGTAAAGCGAGGAATTTCTTGACAGCTTGCGAGACTATCGACTTCTGAAAGACCACCATGCCTCATGGAGGCAATTAATACGTTTTGAACGGGTTTTGAGTCAGCCTGTTAAAACGAAGAGGCGCTTACTTTAATGAGACAGTACGTGGACATATCATCATCATCATCACCATCATCATCACCACCGTCGCCGTCGTCATTTATTCTTCTTCTCCTTCTTCATAATCACATTCGTTACGATTCATGCGATTATAACAATCATTCATATTTTCTTTACCTAAGACTTGGCAAATAATTTTATCCTACGCTTTTATATGCTGCTGAAAATTTTCCAGTTACATGACATGCCTGCAGGAGAGCTATGGCATTCCAAGTGTTCATTACAGTCAAATTTTGTCAGATTGCACATAAAAATATGAAGCCCACATCCAGTGTCTGAAATTACCATGGAAATTATTCGCAACTTTAAATAAATGCCATATTGTGCTCATTTCCTTTGCTAAATTTACCTCCCGTTGCGCTTTTTCCTTCTACCTTCTCAAGATTCCTCGTTTGCTGGAATTAGATTCCCATTATAATGGCTTATTTTAATGTGTATTCTTATCAACACTACTGGATAATCCCAATAAAGAATGTAATTCGAGGTTTCAGGTATTGCAGGTGGGCTCCATCAGTAGTATGATGATGGGTTATATGGGCTATTAGGCCACACTGAAATGCCAGTTCACTATAAAGAACTTTGCCAGCCTGAACATGTTTCTGTAGTCTGTCCAAAGTTGTGGTATCTGGCATAAAACATTCAGCTAATATGCACTCTGGTTTTGTATATGTCTAAGACATTTATAGCATTCTTGCGTATTATGCATTCTGAACACCCTATACAAAGTCTAAGTTATGCATTTGCTGGTTGTTAATTGTACTGCCTGGTTTTGTAACGCAGTCGTGAATATCATTGTTTTAGGATATAATTTGCCTGGTACAAGTATTATTATTATTATTATTATTATTATTATTATTACCATCATCGTTGAAATGGCATTCAGTTATCACTAATGTATCGATACGTGTTTTTTATTTATTCATTACAATTTCGTCCAACCCTATTTATTGTTTTCTTTCTAACTTTCATTTTAACCCTTTAAAGACGAAGCGTAGACTATTCTATTTAAAGACCCAGTTCGTACGGCGCAGTAAACACTTTTCATCTCGGTTATAATAACCAACTAGTTTATGTTATATAGCACAAAAGTCGCTGTTTGTTCTGAGATAAATACAAAACACATAAATACAGTATGGGCAGAATGTAATTTTTTTTTTAATTTTAAACCTGTTGGTGCATCAAGCAACCAGTAGGCTTTAAAATGTTAAATTTAATTCAAGCCCAAAGCTTTAATATCGTTTTGTCTCAGACTTCGCCCTCTTCTTAATTTTGTTCATTGTGTCCTTGTATTCGTACTGTCTTTTAACTCCCACCTGGCTATTGAGTCGGCACAGAAATAAAGAACTTAAATAATTCAATTCAATTCAGTTGGTATCTATTAACGTGCAGGCTTAACAGCACAAATGCCTGTTATAAAGCCAGTACAAGACAAAAATACAACATAAAAACAGCATAAATACACAAAACAAACACTAAAACAAACAAAAACACAATATTGCAGGAAACGCAATACAAAAGTACTGGGGCAAAACCCCTATACTCTGAAAACACACAGATAGGTCTATTTAAAAATGTCTCAGTTTAGCGCAAAATCTGCTTTAGAGAAATAATGGGCTTCGTAACAATAATAATAATAATAATAATAATAATAATAAAGTATGTAACAATTGTTGATGAATGTAATTATTTTTTCTAAGTGAAGTACTGCATGTCCTCTTAAAATTTCGCCAAAATTCGTGAAGCTAAGTTCATGAAACTCGCTCGCACAACAGTTCCGTGTCATTGTGTGACACAAAACGTGTTCTATAATGATGTCTCCTACATTCAAACTCGACAGCCTGCAAACTTTCAACTTTCGAAGTTCATAAAACTTTATACGGAACTAACGACCACAATACCGTTACTGCGTGCTATGGAAGCGCTTTTCAATCTATAACGATGATCACGAACTTCATACTCGGAACATATTAAGTTCTGCGAAAAGTGAAATTTTAATAATCACATGGAAGGTCTGTTGGGAAGTGTTGCATTGGCGACAGTGAATATATTTGTGGTAACAATCGGGGTGAAAATTTCTAACAGCAGAATATGGAGTATGAAGCGCACTGGCTTCACTAATGCCATCAATTCTTCTATATTATCTTTAAAATTTAAGATATATTTGAGTGGATACTGTCGTATTCTGGGCACTGATATCATGAAGATGGAGGCAGCGTAATTTTCTGAAACCTAAGTAACTTGCGCGTCTACCATATTATAATATTCACGTTGCTTTGCTTTGCTTTGCTTTGCTTTGCTTTGCTTTGCTTTGCTTCTAATTCTTCCTTACAAGCTGTTCTTATCCCTCTTTCTCTCTCCCCTTTTTCTTTCTTTGTTTGTAGCTCCATAATTACCCACTTATTTACTCCATTCATGCTTTGTTTATTTCGTTTCACCCTTTCTTTTTTTTGTGCGTGTCTTTCCTTTCCCCTTTCTTTCCCACCTTACACTTTCGCGGTAAAACTTACGAACCCACCCACGTTCAGGATTGCTGTGTCATGCAATATAGCACTACAGGAACAGAAACGATGGTCTCAACTTTCGGTCTTCATGTCGCACATTACGTACACTAACGGAACCCTGCCTATACGGTGAGAGCCCAGCTAGCAATTAACACAGTGTTTACTGTGTAAGTAGTGACAGCATGGCAATAATTTAATACATGATACAAGGCACCTCATGAGATTACTATACACATGTAATTTTATGTATTTTCTATGGACGTTAAAATTAATCTCCAGATTCGGGTATTTCTATATGGATTGAGGGTATGTGAGAACACAGTGCTAACAAAATGTTCGGAACTGAGTGATGTAAAGCATAAATGTGCGTCATAAGGATGTTCATAATTCAAAAGCTTGTCTAACACGGTTATAGCGATTAAATAAACCAGGACTACACAGACATAGCACTAGACAAAATTAAGTCCCTGTAAACTTCCCTGAAGAAACTTCAAAGAAAGAAGCCGCTAGTAGACCGAAGTTCATATAGAAGCGTGATACTGCAGTATATTAAGGCATGACCTGGATGAGCGGTAATAATATTGCTGAATGTAAGGGCCTAAACTGGATGGAAATCTTTCTGTTTAGGATTGTAACAGTGCACGATGTGAGG
Source organism: Coptotermes formosanus (assembly GCA_013340265.1). Classification (NCBI taxonomy): domain Eukaryota; kingdom Metazoa; phylum Arthropoda; class Insecta; order Blattodea; family Rhinotermitidae; genus Coptotermes; species Coptotermes formosanus. The sequence goes on along the minus strand of BLKM01000164.1, from coordinate 781,481 downwards.
TAAAGCCTTTTTATTCGATTTCAAGCTACCACTTACCGCTCCTCCCCCCTCACAGCTCAATGAATCTAGGCATTTACCTAATTTTACGAAAGACAAAATGGTTTTTCAGTTACCTAAACAGGTAAGCGGCATCCGAAATAATGTTGAATATTTTCCTATAACAATGTAACTTAGCACGCGGGTAACACAGAAATATTCCATGTGCACCACATGAATGCGTATGGGGAAGCAGTCCCACATCACCACACATTCTTAACCTTGGCACCAGACAGAAGTGAGTGGTCAGATTCAAGTTCAAGCCCTTTTACCCTCTGTAAAAGAACCCACACCCAATAAAGAGGAGGTTGGCTGGGCTCCAAAAACAGTCCGGACGTTTCGGAGGAGGGAAATTCGTCACTGCCGGAAATCTAACAAAGCGTGGTTCGTGTAGGCCATGGGCGTCCAGTAATTTTATGGCAAAGGGCCACACCCGTTATTGTGGGCTTGTTCGCGGGCCGCACATAGAATAACAACAATATATAACATGCCTAACATTGTGGATGCGGCCCGTACAGTACAACCTTGCAGACCGTGGATTGGAGACCCACAGTCTAGCCCATGTCTTAGTGACTAAACTGACTACCCGACTTTTGAGACTTAATACACTTAAAATATTATACAGCGCCACATTATCCATTTTATTTTATATACTAATTAAGTGATAAGAAGAAAGGAACAAAACAGGCGAAAGAAATCCAGAGCACTTCCATGTAGGCCTACCATGCTGCTTCCCGCGTATGTTCTTCATTCTTGATTACAGATACCTCATTCATTACACCAATTTTCCCTTCCATTCTCAGCTTATGCTTTCGGCTTATTTATATTGTCATATTCCTCAATCTTTATTATTATTATTCTCATTATTACTATTCGTGAGGTCCCGGCTTCGAATCTCAGCCTTGAGGCCGACTGAGTTTCTTGGATGTTCCTCTCAGTTCCTCCCGGGAGAAGACAGGTTACAAACACAAAATCGACTACACTCCACGTCATCACACCAACGCAGTAATCTCATTCACAACCATAATTCCATTTATGGTCTATGCAGAAGAGAAAACGTTTCCAAAGAAGACACAAAGGGCGTTGCCAGCAAATAACAAAGTTCTATTGAAATACACAATGCAGCTTATTAACAGAAAATATTACCCATATTTCGGAAGAAAGATAAATTAGTCTCCTTGTTGCTGCTATATTGCGGTATAGCAAGCTACTGACGGTCACATCCATCGGTGCCTGCTTCATTAGACGCCATGCAAAGACTTCCCGGACGGAAGCAAGAATTCAAGAATTATAACGAACAACTGTATATATTACATCTACAGTTCTCTCCTACGTAACTTCGTTCGTACAAAATTTCCCCATCCATTGTTATTCTGCTATCTTCTTTAGTTTGTAATCTAGCCTTTCTTAATTCATTTTCAATTTCCATTTCCTCCATCAGTATGCTACAATACACAGTGAAATTGTGAAATTTCTGGTGAGGGTTCTGGGGGTTGTCACTTCCCAGTTACGATGATGTCAGTCAAACAGCGTCTAATGTTAAATGGCGGGAAAGTAAGACACAAGAGGGCAGAGTCTGCAGATATTTAATTACGCCGACTGAGGAAACCGAAAAGAAACGTCACTATAAAGAACCAAAAATAGACAATGACGTACATGTAATTCGCCATCCATCGCAATTAACGTTACGTATGGTCGGAGACACAGACCACAGAGGTTATAACTTATGTTATTACCAGTAAGTTTTAGGCATTGCTACTTTCATTAAAACTTAAATATTCGGCCTATTACAAATCCCCAAGCACATTCCGCACATACTACGTTCGAACACCGGTCAAGATTACGTCATCGCGTACGTTGTCCTAGTTTTCACCAGTCTATCCACGTTTCCTTAAAAAATCTCAAACTGCCTCCTTCCCTGTTGTTGATCGTTTTTATTTGTAATCGCCTTTACACATGTTTACATTTAATTTAGTTCTATTTAACCTCAGGTGCTGAAGCTCAGTAACTGAATCACACGAGAGCCAATAAATAAAGCGACCACAGCTATTGTATTAATAATGTTGCCTTAACAATAAACTCCCTTTAGTGCTTTCATACTACGACACGCTGACGCAAGTACACATAGCGTAATGAGTGTGCGTACGTAGCTGTACAGGCAATGCTATCATCACTCACGTAATTTAACGCTTTTAAAACTAGAATTCATGTAACTTATTTATTACAGTTGAGATCCTAACCCATAAAGAAAAAACTCCACCTCCGTCATATACACGACACAGTTAATTTTTTAGGTAAACAATGTAATTTACTGTGATAACAATAAGCAACACCTAACTAAATACATATCGAGGAAAAAGCGCAGTGTTTTAAATATCACAACAGGTGGTACACATAAGATAAATAATACCTCTGGCCTTTTTAACAGGTTAAAAAACCCACTAGACTTTCCCTTATTTGGGTAATTCTTAGGACGGAGTGCAATTTTTCCTGCTTTCAAATAAGGACTTTCCCTACATTCATTAGAGTTCCTCTCTGTATTCGCTCACAGACTAATTTTCCACCGTATTACACCCACATTTCATAAAGCCGGCAGACGTAGGCTACATGTAAATCTCAAACAGCAGGCTGTGACATATGTCCAAACGACGCAGCATTCTTCCGCGGTGCGACGCAGTGTAGCCAGGCAGACAGCTAGCCAAGTTTTGCGGGTACATGCTGCCTCGAATGAGCCGTGTGGGGAAACTGTGCGGTTGAAGTGAAAGGGAAACAGGGCTTTGAGCGAACCAACCCTGAACATGAGCCTATGATAAGGTCTGCCACGTAAGGACAGAGAACAAGAGAATGAAGAATTTAAACGTCGGGAGGGAGGCATTAGGTAAAAACGTGATGTAAATCAACATTTTAAACCACCAACAAATTCAAATTATCAGGTAAGTGTAGATACATATTATTTTATGTAACAAAATGAATTACAAATTATGCAACACTTCAAGAGTGTAAAATAAATTTTTCGCTGTACATCCTGTGAAGGCATACGGGAGCGGAAGAAATAGTTCCAAGCATTTTTAAACTTGGCACTAGATGGAGATGGGTTATCAGATTTGCGCTGTATTGCTTTGCTCCGGGGAAAGAGCTCCTGGTACCCACTGCACAGGAGGCTACGCCATTGTGGCCCAGAGATCATTTCTGGGTGCCTTGGAGAAGGGAAAAATCTACTGTCCCTGTTGCAAGTCTAACCACGAATCACTGGTCTTGAGCACACAGACCAGTCACCACACAGAGTAAATCGTGACGATACAGGAAATGACCGTGCATCAAATTCTTTTCGTATCAAATTTGGTTAACGTAATCTTTTTCTTGAGTTCTTCGACGATATTCAGGACGCGTAGCAAAAAAGCAACAAGTAGAAACATTTTATTGTGTGAATAAATATTTTATGTCGTTCGTTTCAAACTCAGAGACTTTTCACAATAAATTCCTCAGCTGTGAACGAGAAAATGGCAGGGTGGCTTCAACACGTGAATGAACGGAATGTCAGACACTGTGGTTTTTATGACAGGATTCCAAAATGCGCTACTGAGGAGCAGTAAGCCGTGAGGACATTATGAGCTGTCTGGAGCCCATAATGGCCTAACAACGGCCTAGACATTTTTCTACACTCGGTAGGCCACATCTGCATTCCTCTTTCGTAACCCCTTCGTGCCTTTCGTCTGTTGTTGCTTTGAACACATTATTCTCTTTTCTCTTCTCATTCTTACGTATTTCTACCTTACTAATTTCTTGCTACGTCTTTCGCTTATACCTTACAAGTTTCTTATTCTACTATATCTCCCCTCCCTCCTTTATAAACATAACACCCTTCTTATGCTAGACACTACCCGGTTCCTTCATTCCGCTTCTTTCCTTTAATAACAGATATGTTTGCCTAACCTTTCACCTTTACTCTTCTCTAACAACACTTTTTATTTACATTCCTTTTCACTTCCTTTCTTCTTGCTTCTCGTTTCCAGTGTTTGTATAGCACTGTTTAATTTAACACACTACATTTCACTTTGATATAACATGACAGATACATCTAAGGTCTTATAAATCGATAATTAACTCCGTTATATGAAGTCCACGCTTAGAAACTAAGTTGCGCCACTTGTCAAAAAATCCCTCACCTTTTACAGAGCCAGGAATATTGTTGACGTGTTCACGCAAGGCAGCCACCTGGTCTCTACAAATTCTCATAAATCCACCCCATATTCTCACATTATACAAGTATTTCCTAAGGTGCATTTTAACATTATTCTTCCGCCGAATTACGTCTCCCAAGTAGCTATTGTCTTATTAATATTTTTATAAGCCTTAATCACTTCTTCTGTGTATGCTGCATGCCAGCATCTTATCCTCCTAGATCTGATATGTAATGAGCAAAAGTACAATATAATAACACTTTATCAAGATTTATATATTTTGATAGAAGACGTGGTATTAGAATCTTCAGAACTCAAAAACAAAAGCCTTTCACGAGTTTAATCTGTTCTCAACTTCCTTGTGAGTGTCGTTCTGGGGTTTGGCCCAGTCTTTATCACAGGTTTTAACAGGACTGCCAGCAAACGCCATGAGAATTGCTCAAATGTACTTAAACCAAAGCACTCTCGCGTCCGCACGGCGGTCATTGTTCAGACTGTGGTCACTGTGTCATCTTGTACATAGGTACGAACATTTCGCAGAAGAACGCTACCGCCTTCTTCAGTTTCGAAGCGAACGGGATTAAGTTGCTGTAGGCTGTATATGCAGATTGTAATTTTAAGTTGCAATAACAACTGCATGAAGACAGTCGCCTGTTAAATATATTTCGATTTAAATATGTTGCTGAACATGTGATTCTGATACAGAAACTTCTGTAATTATTTTCCCAAATTACATAAAACAGAGTTTTTTATTATCTAGTTTAATTTCGAATAGAGGTTTAAAAAAGAAGAGATATTAAAACAACTAAATGTAAATCAATGACACAGATGTATGTTCGGTAACATATGCGGTAATTAGAAACAACGATAGTACAGGCTGGTCAATTCAATCGTGTACCAATCTAAGCAAGAATGTCACAAACTTAATTTCGTGGAATCGGTAATAACAATTTGGGGCACACAGAGTGACGAATTGCGACTGACTGACTGACTGACTGACTGATTGGGTGGGTAGGCCTACATTGCGTGAATGAGAGTTACTGCAGATGCTGGGGGAAATGCATGCAACTGGAAAATATATAAATAGGAGCTACGTTCATCGAAATATAATCACACCCGTGCAGTGTAATTAAGTGTAAATAGAGCTAATTCCAAAATACTTTATATAAGTCTATGCATGAAATGTCGGGCGGAGAGGGCTAATAAGTGCGATGTTTCGTTTCGTAGTCCTTACCTCTTCTACCTACCTGTTCACAGCAGGTGTCCAGGGTGTTTATCTGCACTTGATCACACTCAGACACACATCACAGTCGGTAGGACTCCTCTGGACGAGGGATCGGCCCGTCGCAGAGCCCTCTACCTGACAACACAAACACTCCCAAGAGACAAACGTCCATGCCCCCGGTGGAATTCGAACCCACGATCCCAGCAAGCGCTCGGCCGCAGACCTACGCCTTAGACCGCGCGGCTAATCAGTGTGATCTAATGGAATAAGTGCATACATACTGGATAAGGGGTAAAGCACGTATAACGTAACAATCAGGCGCGTTCGCATAACCATTGTTGTCATGGAAAAGCAGTAAATATTACATATTCTAAGTGTGTGTTTGTAGCCTTATTCATCCAGCGTCCAAAGCGCATGCGCCTTATTACAGTGTCATCTGTGGCCTGTCCGACACTACAGTATTTTTCCACGTTATCTCAGAAACGGCACGATTATCTAGAAAACGTCACTGAACAAAAAACGTATGTTTTGATTTTCTCTACAACTTTTGTCTGAAACAGCGCTCATTCTAAGAAGAATTATGCGAGATGCTAACATAATGCTACCATATATGTAGCTACGTCTTCATGTAAAGTAACCATTATTATTGTCACATTTTAATGACTCTTGAACTTTCTATCCACATTTTCGAACAGTACTAGAATAACAAATTTTATGAAAATCAATCCAGGTGGGAGCGCTCCATAAGAACGCCCATACGTACAAACAGACAGATATGATGAGGCTAACAGTCGCTTTTCGTAATTCTACGAACGCACCTAAAAATTACAGAAAAGTCTGGAATTAAAAAAGGAGAGAACAAAACAACCCACAGTGGCGGTACCCATGTGTACGTCTCTGACACACAATGAAGGTGTAGGTGTCAGTCATGCAACCCAGCTCCGGGACCGGCAGCAGAACATGACCTCTGACATACCGGACAGGGGACAACAGTGTTGTCATGGCTGATGGCTGCTAAGGCCTGTAAGGATTTAGGTACGCCACATTCAGTGTTACTTTACAAGGGTCATGATCCCACCTTCACACACAGACCCCATTCTGGGGTTACTGGAATATTCAACTGGCAGGTTAAGTATGCGGTAACCGCAACAATTTATATTCAGTACATTAACCAACTTATGTACTTAATAAAACACTCCGAAGTACAGAGTATACACAAAAGAATGGTGCGGTTTCAAAAGTTAACAAGAAATTTATTTCTCACCTTACATGGGCACAACCTACACCGTCAGCAGCGGCAACTGTCCAAGTTTCTCATGCGTTAATCACAGTCCTTCAATGTGTGCACCCTGGGTCACACGACACACATCCACACTGTAATAAAATTCATCCCAGACTCGGTGTAGCATGTCCGCTGTAACGGTCTGCAGTGCATGCGTTATCCGATCACGAAGTTCCTTGAGGGACATGGGCGATGGTGGTACGTAAACGCTGTCTTTAACGAACCC
>BLKM01000164.1:738483-774151 GCA_013340265.1 Coptotermes formosanus | reverse complement strand
ATACTACACACTTCATACTGTCAATACTACACACTTCATACTGTCAATACTACACACTTCATTCTGTCACTACTACACACTTCAAAAAGCACAACAGCTATGTATGCTGTCAATACTATTCTGCGAATTCTGCACTACGCGCTATCGATATAGTTAACAATTGTTGCATATTACATAATTTTGTTGGAAGGTGGAAAGCTATGCCTTTGAAGATTCTCTGACTTGTGACATGGATGACCCGAAACAAGAACCTACTGTAGGAGGGCGATCTCCGTAGTTACAAACAGGGATGCATTTTCGGCATACTTTGGCAGCACTGGACTTCTTTTCAAGCTTTATAATGGAGTACAAGTGTGACATCAAAGCAACCATTTTCTCAAATTTACAGCTTTTTGCTTACGATGAAAGCAAAATAAAAAATATATGTAATTTAAATGTCCTTCTCGTTTTTGACATCATCTGTCATTTCACGTCAGTCGGGGTACATCACTGTACGTACCTCTGTCCAAAATTTGGCCTTTAATTCTCATTTTCTACAGTTTTTCGGAAGGTCGTCTTTTTTCTAATTCACAAACAAATTTTTCAACATAGAAACTTCTGTACACATACCAACGGCACACAAAATCAACATGCTGAAACACTGCCTATCGATTTGACGTCCGCAAGCAGGGTAGTTATCGCTTTTATTCGAAAGTTCGTGTAGTTCGTTTTGCGTTTCTGCCGACGGTGATCACAAAGCACCCAGCTGCGTTAAAAATTCTGACCGCCCGCCTAACGCAGGCAAACGCGGCAGCAGAAACGCTTGAGTAGTTTCTACATCTTTATTCCAACTGTGTTATGCACCTTTCGTAAAATTAAGCAGTCAGCTGCCATTCAAATGCTGCGGTTTGAACCCACATGTAGTAAGGCTTTAAAATGACGCAGCACTTACTGTTACGAGTGTGAAGTATGTGCCGCTCTTTCAAATATAGCAATTACAGTAGCAACGAATTCGGATATGCCCAAATGGCATCCAATACCGGTGCACTTTTAAGACCCACCCAGTTCCGGCTACGTAGATTTACAAAACGACCCGCTTCATTACACTCGCATCTACCCTCCCTAACAAGAATTCAACGTACACTCTTTTCAATTTTATAATAGTCTACCGTTTAAGATATAATAAGTTATAATAATGGGATTAAAGTTGTGGTATTTTGTTATTAATAGCTTACGATTTGGTTGAAGAAAATAGTATATCTATAATCGTATGGGTCATAAAAGTAGCAACGTGTTTGTTCTCTTTACCATTTAGGCATAACAAGAAGCACTTCGTAAAGAAATTTAAAGAAATAAAAAAGAGCATAACAAGATATACCAAAATTATAGATTCTAAGCCCAGCCAGGTAATCGATAATAGTCTATGGTTTAAAAAAAGTACTCAAAACGCCACTAACTTTGGGACGAACAAGATTGTCTTCAATTATATACACATTTTTCGATTCTGAGTACAATCACCATGAGCTGCAGCAACAGTGTAAACGCATGTCATAATGGCTTCGAAAATACAATTACATTGAAATAACAACAAGAAATTCTAACGAACGTTATGTATGTGTAATTAAGAGACGAATAAATTTCTCATGCTGGCTATCATTCCAATAAATAATTACTAACATTCCTCCTCTGCGTTCCAAAAGTAACCGTGTCGTAAGGGGAGGTCGGCACTGAAGTGGTTCACGTCACATCCCCTCACCGAATCCATTTAAACCATTGGCCTTTCATTACCACCTGAAATCAAGTCACTCACACTGACCCCTCGACCTATCGTAACTCAAAGACAAATCGGCCATTTCAGCGCAAGGAATTAGGTACCCTTCCAAGTTGACAAATCACAGTTCGCCACGAAATGACAGCCGCACGATCGCTGACACACACGAGTATGCATTATGTGTGCGTGCGCGCCAATCCATAGGCTTACGTGTTTAAAAATTGAAATAATAGCATAAATTAAAAGCGTTAAATAGGAAAACGCTTAAACAGACTTCCGGAAGGAAGGCAGAAATCTGTGGAGCAGCTTTTGCATGTGTGAGATACGTGCACACTGATCGCTGATTATTGTTGGGGAGGGCGAAATCGGGCACTCTTATGAGCCGGGTGGCTCACATGGGAAAGAACCGATGGGACGTGCCTAAAGATTGTGAGCATACGAAATACTGTAGGATGTTTAGCTGACACTTCATATTGCTGGATGTTCTGATATACGGATTTTACGACTGTTTTTTTATTAATGTTAAAATGTTCCATACTCTTCCATTAGCAGTGAATAAAATATGATTTAAGTGATGACGTTCTCAGGGCAGAAGCACATAGGAAATGCTCGTGCAAATAAACGGATGATAGATATTTATTTGCGTACTGCGGTGGTGTACGAGGGGTGTCCGTAAAATGACCGATTCTTTAGTACTGCGCGCCAACGCCACTGCTATTGGTATATCCTAGCGGTGACGTTCATGGGTCACCTGACACCAGTCGCATGTTTCTCTCTCGTTTAGTCTTCGTGCTGTGTCTGCTAGAGTAAACAAGCGTTTGGTGCGTACGGCGATTTTTCTGTTGTTTAAAAATGTCCGATTTTCACGAGCATTGTGAAAACCGGGCTTTTGTTTCGACATCACAGCCGTAAATCCAGGCCTCGTCACCTGTAATTGTGTTTTTCAAAAAGTTTCATCCATGTTTGCAGGGTCAAAATGTTCTTGACTGACTTCAAGACCCTTCTGTTTTTGCTCGTCAGCCAGCAGACGTGGCACAAATTTGGCTGCAACACGCTGCATACACAAATTTTCGGTCAAAATCTCGTGAAATGAGGTTTTCGAACTGCCAAATTCTTCGGCTACCTCCCGCACTGTCGGACGTCGATCTGAACGGATGAATTCACGAACTGTTTCTAGGTGCTGTCCATCTTTTGACGTGGAAGATCGTCCAGAACGTTGGTCATCTTCAATCGAAGTTCAGCCGCATTTACACTGCTTGTACCACACGTAAGTTTGGGTGCGGCTCATGGATTCATTACCAGACGCTTGCTTTAACATTTCAAATGTCTCTGAAAAAGTTTTCCCTCATTTAAAATAAAATTTGACAAACACACGCTGCTCGTGAATATCGAACATTCTTAAACAACACAAAAATCGCCGCACGCATAAATCGCTTCTTTTCTGTAGCATACACGGCACCAGACTAACAAGATAGAATCATGAGACTGGTGTCAGGTGGCTCACGAAGGTCACTGCTAGAATGCGCCACTTGCCGTCCATTGCTGAGAGGTCGCGTTGGCGCGCTATTGTAAAAGTTCGGTAATTTTACGGACTACCTTCGTGTTATAACTGGCAGTTCAACAAATATCTTTATGTTTCTACAGCCACAGTCCAGCGTGGTGACAAGAAGATAGGTGACAAATGCAACGTGACGAGCGACTGCGGTTTTGACGGCGCCATCTGCGCCGGGGATAAGAAGTCAACCTGCCAGTGCCTGCCGGAACTACCCGCCAGCAACCACATCGACAAGTGCGGCAAACGTAAGTACCCAGTTCCCAGCAGGTGGGAGAGTGTGTAATAACAGGCTTTAAATATGAAACTTCCTCAAATGTATGGATGAAATTTTTGCCGATTAATAAAATAATATTTATTGTTCCAAGGGCAGCTGAATATTCTAAGAATGAGCAAAACTTCCATGCTTTAATTAAAAATACGCTGAAGAAGAATCAACATTTAATAAAAGAATTCCTTTATTAATGAATATACGGCTAAGTAGTCGGTCAGCAGCTCAACACTAACGTAAGGACAAACATGGCCGCAATGAAATTATTATACAGGCTGTTATTTTCGTATATGACGCCGTGTAATGTGCTAAATAAATACTCTCCTAACATTCGCACAGCGGACATCAGGTTTGAGGCTGTCCCTTTGAAAATTATTGCCTTTCGGGATGTAATTTCATGTAGTGTGGAAAAGAGCCATAGACAGAGGTGGTGCAAGTGCACGCATTGTACCCATTAGAAATCTGGAATCACTTACTAGGAATCTCCAAAATATCAACGACAAATATGCTGATCAACGGGCTAAAACGCGTGCGACACCCTACCGCACCCAGGTGTTGCATCTGTTGAACCACCGTGGTTGTAAAAAGCTCATATTCAAAAATGTATGCCTATGCAAGACGTTTTGTGCAATGTTATAGAGCGCGTTATGTAATTAAAGCGTTGACTTTGTGGTCCTGACAAAGTTACTTTTTACGCTTATGCGTACATCATATACAAGGGTTGTACAGTGCATGTACAATAAAACACTATATGTTATGTAAACATACGTACATACGATTTTGACGTTCGACATCCCCGTTGGCGTGTGTTAGCAATTATATCTATGCAATTTTGTATATACATTCATGTATATTTTAACTTGTTGTAAAAGTGAAGGCCTTCTCTTTTCTGATAAGTAGAGTTCTGATATCAATGATTGAAGTAGAACCTGATGATGGTCTAATATAGACCGAAACCGGTCGTTTTAACCTCATAAGACAGTAAAGTGAGGCACAATATATTTGTTGGCTGTTGACTGTTTCTTATACTATAATAGGTACATACATACGAGTATAAGCACCCGCAATGGAAGCCGCTGAACCAACTGTGTCTGGCTATGAGCCTGGTGTGGCCTACTCAACCACAAGCTGTCACTGCTTGGCTTGTTTATTTAATTTCTTACACTGGAAAGTAATTTTCACATGAGTCTACGTATAGGGAACGATTACGTACCATCACCACCTGCATCATTCAAGTCACAAGCAGGACACAATTTCTATATGAAAATAGCTGTCCACCCGAGGACTATATTGAGATTCGCCGTATTGCCCTGACGTTTGAACACCCTGCGCTAGTCAAAAAGTGTATAGCTAACGTCTTCCTTTAAAGTACTGAGAGTAAACTAAGTCAAACGTTAATGGCATTTGAGGTTCTCGCCGCGGTATTAATTTTGTGACCTTGTGAGGTATGACGCCGAGAGGTTGGTACTGAAGCTCCGATTAAGTCTGCTGACCGACTCAGTCCTTTTTCAGTCAATACGTAGGTAGCAGTTTGCTCCAAATATTAGTCCTTAGTCTACGTACCACGATACAATGTATTACATTTCAGAACACACAGGCTTGATGCATAGCTGTTTATTTGTTAAGACCCATAAACATGTGTCAAACAGAAAATAAATTGACATGGTGTATAGTTTACTACCTAACAACCTACACTGGTTATGATCCTCTCAGGAAAATTAAAGCCCAGCAATTATCACACGTTTCCAGCGCTGGAGCAAAATCCTGGCAACCACAAATTTAACGAAGATCGCGAGGTTAAAAGTTGTCACACGATGTGTGATAACACGTCACAGACTGACATTAACAGGGAAGAGAAAATATAGCTCCACGACACGATAAATGTCTCAACTGTAATGGACCTATGGGGAAAAGAGCGAAATAGCAGTACAAACAAAGCTGAACTGTTCTTTTGGGCCTGAAAATAAATCAAAATGAATGCATTGTCAATTCATGTTCTGACAAACGTCACACTCTCCGTACATCCGTATGTCCGTCCATCCGTCCATTATGCTAAAGAATGACAATATCAGAACAGGACCAAAGATTCTCGTCTTTGAGAGGAAAATTCTTAAAATATTCTTTCTCCTTTTGCGTGTATAGGTTAGAGAATAAGTAGATTTATTTCCCCATAATTTTATTCACTTCTGTGAAATCTCGATTATAGCACAGTTAGTAGGATAATAAATAATAATAACAGTAGTAGTAGTAGTAGTAGTAGTAGTAGTAGTAGTAGTAGTAGTAGTACAGTGGTCGTGAAAGTTTGAGTGGGTTTCACGCTACGACAACTTAACGTGTTTTCCTTAAAATTTGTGCGGTAATGGATACCGGTGTTGGTAAAATAATGAAGTTTTGTTAGCGGCAGCTATTTGCTTTTCACAACATTACCAAGGGAAATCTGCAGGTAGGCTTTGTTTTGTTTTACGTTTGATATGTCGCGGTAATGGATGTGGAGACGTGCACATGTAGGCATATTTCAATGAATTTTTTACATTTTACGCGAGAAAATTTGCGAACATGAGGACGCGACGGTGCGAAACGTCAGAGTTTTTGTCTGACACATTTTATTTGGAATTACTTTTCTTTTTTACATAACAAATCCCGGAAAATCCCCTTGTGAGAGACTGAAATTTCTTCCTTCGTGCATTTTTTGTGCGGCCACTGTCACATCGTCTACTAGGATTATAAGAACAAGCTGTCACAGAGATATTTGGGCGACACTTGTTACACTTGTTCTGGCAATTGGCACTGATAAACTTTACGGTCGTCTGCATATTTTCCATTTTACAAATCTATTGGTGTTCTTTTACTTTTACTTTATTATTTTATAATAAATCTATAAAGGTATTAGGTGAAACTAGCATTGCACCTAAGCATCCTGGCTTTAAATCGTAAGGGCAAGCGGCACAAAGCTTTAAGCTATCGAGGCTTCAAGCTTACGACGCGGTGTAACTGGGCCCTTCTCTCTTCTGGGATGTTGCGCTGCGTAGGTTGGAGTTTGTATACTGACGTTTCGGGACAGTCCCTCAGTCCCACCTTCAAGGGCCATACAGTCCAAGAATATTTCTTGGACTGCTTGAACCTTGAAGATGGCACCGAAACGCTATCCCGAAACGTCAGTAACCAGCTACCAACGTACGCCGCTAACATCGCAAAAGAGCAAAGCATTTTAAACATTCTTCACGCCACAGCAGGGGATCGGATGGTTTCCAGAGTAGCTCTACGTGTGGCAGCGATGGGAAAATTCCTACCACTACATGAAATAAAACTTGGAGTTCAGTTTTTTATCTGAGCTCTCCTAGATCGTGGTTGGACTCGTCTACCATCAGAAACAGCTTTCAGTTTCTCATCCCTTCTTCTTTTCTTAACTTTCTCTCCTCTGCATATCTCTAATGTTATCCCATGAATTTCTCTACACATAGATTGTTGATTAATAGGCAAATTTTGTAGTAAAAATTAACATTGTTAGTCTTCGTAGTTCGCACCTCACACTGAAAACGCGTTGTCATTAAAAGGACCAATACGTTAAGGTCTCCGAGGGGGAAAAACCTGCTTACTGTAACACAAGTAGGTACGAAACGCGTAAGTGTACTGTATAAACAAAACACACATACTTTGAACGTGAAACACACAATCAAAATATAAAGGCAAAAATAATCCCTGTGCTTAATTAACCCTTTAAAGACGAAGCGTATCTGTTTTATATAAGGACTCAGTGCGTACCGCGCTGTAAACACTCTCCACTTCAGTTATAAAAACCAATCTCTTAATGTTTTATAAGGCAAAATTTGCTGTTTGTTCTGAGATCAGTACAAAACACATAAACGCAATGTGGGCACCACGTAGACTTTTTAATGTTAAACCTGGTCTATGTAAAGTTACCGCTAGGCTTTAAAAGGTTAAGCATCACGCCATGTGGGGGAGTGGAGGTAAGCATCATTCATTCTTAACTTCAGAACGAGATGAGATGAGTGATCAGCTTCAGGCTTCTGCTGCTTAACCCCCAGAAAAACAGCCTTTCTATTTACCACAGATCCGGCCTGTACTTTAAAATATTATAGAAACAAAACACAGGCTGCACACCTTCTCTTAGGCATTGCGTTACGCTATATTACGCAAAGCTCAGAACCCACGTGCAGCTGATCAGCTTTCATTGAAAGCGATGGCATTTTTAATACTGACATCAATGTCACCGGACTGAATACTAGAGGTTTCATATCAATTCACAGTATCGGCTTCTGTTCCTAACTCCACAGACAATCGTTACTTCACGCCTAGTGTTGACGGAGTCCAAGGCTGAACTATACAGAGTAAAGAGGCAATACGGGAAAAGCAGCACAACTGGGGAACAGATTATAATGCCACCCCAGTTGAAATTCTACTTACATGAAATATACAGAAGAAAATCTAACACCTTAATTTTAAAACAAATTATGAGTTTTTGAGAAAACACTTCGACTGATGTTGATGTTTTATCATCCCCGGAAAAAAAGTTGAATTTAATTAGTTTAATTATCATCTAATACCCCCGTTTGACATGTTTAGTCTATTTTAAATTATTTCATTTTACATTCTGTCATTTTATTCTTTCTATTTAAAGTTTCAAGAAAGACAAATGATTAACCGTAAAACTCTATACTATCGTCCTCGACGTGCTTTTAGGTATAAGAACCTGATGATGGCCTAATTTAGGTTGAAACATGTTGCTTAGCCAATGCCAGCGGCCCCGCGGTCTAAGGCGTAGGTCTGCGGCCGATCGCTTGCTGGGATCGTGGGTTCGAATCCCACCGGCGGCATGGATGTTTGTCTCTTGTACAGTGTTTGTGTTGTCAGGTAGAGGTCTCTGCGACGGGCCGATCCCTCGTCCGGAGAAGTCCTGCCGACTGTGGTGTGCGTTTCAGTGTGATCAAGTGAAAATAAAAACCCACTACACCTACTGTGAACAAGAGGAGGGGAGGACTACGAAAAGAAACATGTTGCTTAATTAAAGATACGGACTCTATTGTGTAATAAGGTAGCTGTGTTGAGACTGACATTGATTATACCTGTTCACGGCACCCGTCATGTTAACAGACGGCCGCATTGCACTACATGTTATTCAGGGTGAAATCAATGTCCTCAATATCCCGACATGGGATTTAGTATGCACAGAAGTTAACAAACCTTGACGACTCCAGCTGTCGCGAGGGACAATGTTGACTGCGTGCTGAGCTGAATACCTGCATGACGGACACCTAGCTACCGACATACAATTAAAAAAAAATTCCAAAACACGACCACGTAAGACAAATTATTGTTCTTCGGTATATGTGTACACGTTCTTTTTGTAATAGGAATATTACTTGAATTCGTCCTTCTCTCAAACTGTTCATTTTACAGCAACGTATCGCAATGTGTGACATATTACTGATGTCAGATTCTGAACACTTATCTGAACAGCTTCGATAAGTTATGTATTAACAAATGCCGACAAACAAAAATTCTGACTGAAGATTTAATTCTATTGGGATTTACCGACGTTTCGGAGGAGGTTAGTAACATCTCCTATGAGAACCTCAAATCATTAAATTCTGACTCCCAACAAGTTTCAAATTCACAGCGCTCTTAACTTTGGATACACAGTAGTTTTCCTGCAATATTCAACTTTGTGCAGACGGTACCTTTCCTCTCTTGCCAGACAGTGCTGTCATAGATCACTGTCAGTAAGTTTGGGCGCGTGGCCTGTGGCGACGCGAGAACCCGTCTCTCAAACTACTAGGCTGCACAATTCTCAGTCTACACGTCATAAGACACCGTACTGTTTCCTCCTTTTCAAAATACTTAATTAAAGCAGATGACACACACACACACACACACCATTATAACGCAATTTTCTTCCTCGGGATAAATACACATTGCGAAGATTTAGGTAGAGTTTGATTAATAAGTTCTCAAAGCTTTACGAAAGTAATCTACCAATATAAACGATTATGCTTGTGGATACTTTATAAGTGAACATCTTTAGGCTCAGTATCGGTAGGGAAGGAGAAACGTGTTACAAACTTATCCGTATTCCAAACGATTGTGTCCCTTTCTGATGAACGAATTCAGGAACTGGAGCCTACATCACTGTTTTGCTACTTTGCAGACTGCAGACAGGAAATATTTGCTCATTATAAGCCAAGTTTCATTTCTTGTTAGCTATTAGACGGATCAATAATTCATGTCGACACCGACCCCTGTGGTCCCGCGTGTCAGACTACAGTGACGTCACGCGATAACTGAATGGTCTAAACGTGACAGCTTCTTGGAAATCCGGATCAAACGCAAAACGACAAAACGTTTGAAATTCAAGAATCAGATCCGTGTATTTTACCGTAATAGCAGTACCGGCGACATTCAAAATGCCATGCTAAACGACGGTGTTAATTTTTTATCTCGTTTATTGAAAGTTGCCTATCGCAAAATGGAACACCAATTCCTGTCTTACAGAAGTTCAATTAATTAATTTTTTCGTTGGTGTGTTTAAAACGTCTTCAGGCGACATATTGACTGGCTGGCTAGCTGGGCTCAGTTCCGAAAGTGAAAATATTTTTTTCGCTACCGCGTCTCCGAAATGATGAGGGTGAAGCGGTCGGAACATGAATCTACCACTCACTGTCAACTATTACCAAAAATAAGAATTATGGAGTTGAACCTCAACTCCCCTTATGTCTTCATGGAAAAATTACATTTATGTCGCTTTCTGAGGTACATGATGACTTTTCGACAAAACAAAAACACCTTACGTCACGCTGTGAGTATTTGTGCACAACTGCCCATAGCTATGCAACTGATAGTATCGCCAGCCGGCATGGACACAAACTCGTGACTTATCGCCATACTTATATTCCACATCATTACAGGTATAATGTAAAACAGCTCAAACACTTGTGCAGCAGCCATGCTGGTGTCTTGGCATCACCAAAAAGTTTGCACAGAAATTATAACCGAGCTTCAACAAAAACTGTACAAAATTTTAGAAGCGTGGCCAAATATTTAACGTTTCGTCAAGAACCTAAGTTAGTTACGTGTATGATCTATTAATTTCACATGCGTGACGGCGGTTAGGGCTGCCTGTAAATAAGTTGCTTTTATGAATCCTTTGCAGGGCATAAGCTAAGTGAAATAAATACACAAAGGGAAAGTAATCTTTTCGCACATTTTGCTGCTTTCAAAAGTGCTCAGAGGCTTTGTGTAACATTATTTGGCGTAACTGTTCTTCGCCAAACCGTATTCAGTGGAATTAGTTTCGCTTCGTATATGTTGAAAATTACTTTTATTATATCGTAACTAAACACTAATTAATAAATGCTTGGCGAAATATAATCGAAACATGGCAGGAAAAAATATAGGGTTCATTATGGTACACAATTTCCATTCGAAACACACTTTTATGTTACGCCTACTTGATGAAGTATAAAAAAATAATGTATTCCTTGTATTCCTAATTAGGTTTGTCAACAGTATATTTGTACAATTCACTAAATTATGATTGCCTGATTAAAATCTATGCCACATTGATCCAGCCAGCGAAAGAAGAGGAAAAACAGAGCTTGTATCCGTTATACTTGTCTGCATGATTACTGAGGAATTCAAGTTATCACATAACGCACGCTGCCAAGCTTCGCACCTGAATTACGTTTCAGTATGCGTTTCCAATCCCTTAAACAACGCAGTTGGTTCAAAAACTGCTAAAAATTTTTGTCTTTGATATAGACACACACATACACTCATACACAAACACTCGTGCGTGCACTCACGAAACTGCACATGTAAAGATACACAAACACACACAGGCCTCACAGAAATACACCTAACATCCCCCCCCCCCCCACATCAATTCTGCCTTCAAGAAACCAGAAACATGCATCTTCAGCCTACGTTTCTGATTTTTGTAGAAATATAGCATCCTCAAGTCCCAGCGTTCGTCAGCAAGTGTCGTCTTCCAGTAACAGCACTTAAACCAAGTCGATAGTCTGTTCGTTCAACTGTTTTGACCATCATGCCGCTACAGGACGCTTAAACTTGGTTCCAAGACCCATGTTCAGTGCGTAGGCGTGGTGTATGAGATTGTACTATTATTATAAACTACAAATGTTAAACTGTTTTGTGTGAAATTTATCGGAATGGATTGGTTTAATCGCGATAATAGAGTGGTAACTGTCCCGGAAGTAAAGCGGCAGGGACGTGAAATTAATACCTCACCTGCACCTAGTGCCGAGTTTAAGAACGACTGGAGCTATATCTCTGCGTTCCCTGTATGCCTTCATGGCGCGCACAGGGACAACTTTAATAGGATGTCAGAAAATTCAGTTGGTCAAATTGGTGGACAAGGCCTTTTCCTCTACGGCAGGTTGGTGTGAAGGTAATGCTCTACGCTTTTACTTGAGAGACGTTCGTTTCTAATTTCTCACAAATCAGGTGCCATCCTGAATTGGGTTTTCCGTGTTTTTCATCAAATGTCGGTTGCCGTGACCGTTCCTGCCCATTCCTTTCCAAATTATAATTTCACCAGCCATCCCGTCATTGATTCCGTACTGAAAGCCTCGTAAAATAAATCATAAAGGCATCCTTTAGTTTACTGAAGGTTGTAAAACGATCACGTGACATACTCTCAGGCGTCCTTTAGAAAATTGCTACAGTCAACCCCCGCTGAATGAAATGGAAGCACTCCAGAGTTATCGGGCCGCCCCATCAAGTATTTTACTTCCCACACACGCAAGTAAAGCAAAGGAAAACGGCACAGCTTGCATGGAAAGATACGTAAACAAAAACAAAAATCACGACACATCAACGATTTGCTGAGAAATCGATATAAATCGATAGGTCGTGGTTCATCGCAACGTGGAGCCGGTGCGTGAGATTTACCGGAGAAAGCCGAGAGATTTCAGTTTACCGGAACAAAACAGCAAGGGAAAGACATAGAAAAGTACGACGACACACTTCCAGGAGTTAAAAAATAGGAACAAATTGCACTTGACATCCCCGTCCTTTTTTAACTTGCCTTCTACGCAGTACCTGACGCCTTTGTCTCCAGTGTAGGCCAAATGACTCCCTGTCGAGTCGCGGCGAATGAATATCGCCCGCCAACTGACAGCAACTAACATGCGAACGCAGGTGCACGCTTCATCAAGCATTTAGCACTCCGCTAAGGTTGTTTTCGCACATCGGTCTGCAGACCGGTCTTCATAGCTTTTGTAGACTTCGCCCTCAAGCAGATATTGGGATCGTATCTGCCACCAGCACTTTCTTCCATGTCTTCTCCAATTTATCAACCGGAATTCTCCTGCCTTTCTACACCTGTAATTTATGACAATTGCATTTCACGGAGGAGAGTCTCGTCTGTAAAAACTGACAGTGGCTCAGATGATCAAGAAATTTGATATCGTTTATGGAAAACGAATTTTTGTTGGTGTGCTTTGGACTCTATCCTGAGCCAGTTACATCCAGTCCAGTCCCTAAGTCACTTAAATTAATTTTAACAGTTTTTTGGTTCGTGGGCTAAGCCTCAGGGCAAAAAAGTTAAATTTTTCCCAGTATCACGTAAGGCACGCATTGCACAAGAGGGTGGGTGGAGAAAAGAAAACTCTTCGCCGCAGCTGCGAATGAAACTCGATTCTGCACGTCCTTCTATATGTAAATGCACATAAAGTTACAATATTTGACTCTGTATTTAAAGTGAAGGACCACTGCTTACAAACTACTTACAAATCTGAAGCCAATTGATGCAATTGTCAGACATGGATATTAAGGAGGCAACACTAACCAAAATAAGTAATGTGTTCTGAACGAGTTAAAACACTTACAGCTAATAAACTCTTTACAAGCAAACACATAACTAATTTTCCGTTTACAATACTTATCAGAGCAATCTTACAGCACTAATATTAACATATTTTTCTACTATTAAACCACAATGTTTAGAATTAACTCGTACCCTTTTGCCTAGATCGTGACCATGGTTTGGACACCAAATGTTGCATGCCACGAAATTATTGCCCACGTGAACTACCCTAGTGAGCAACACACAACACAGAAGGAATCACCACAGAAGGCAGATCAGTGTCACTGTCCTAAAAACAAATTTCTGCTTTATACTACAAACCCTCATGTTGTTGAATTCTTTACAAAATTGAAGAATATATGTCGACGTATCATTTGTCTACAAATAAAAAACGTACAGCAACTTTACAACACACTGAAGGAATCCTTTATTATGCATGAAAGCTTCTGCTCATTGTAATCTTGCCTTTTTAATGCACAATGTTCGGCTGTCGGTAATATTTTAATATTCCTATATAACATCATATTAAAGAATGAAAATATGTTTTTTCCCCTCGACTTGCACAAAGTGGCCCGCTGATAGAAACAAATGTTCATGCATGCTCAAAACGCATCATGTCGCCAACCAGCTCTCGGAAGTACAAACTTTTGAATAAAATAAAGTTGTAATGTATGTACATAAACATGCACATGATTTTACACACTCAGTAGAAACTCATGCCTGGAAATCCACTTGACCTTTTTTCGTACACACGAGAATACATTCTTAATACTGTTAGCGTAAACTTTTGAAATTTCAGCAGGAAATTGTTTATAGTAAAATATATAGAGAGAGCTACTTCTGTGCACTTTCCACTTATTTCCTATGAAAAACTCTTTCTTCTAAAATACTCAACCTGAATTCTCTCAAAACCAACACTTCGAGTTTTGTTTTCACCTACGTATATGTGTGTATACGTATACACTTTGAAGACTGAAATTCGTCTACACTCTACTATAATATGTAGTGCGTGTATTGAATATACATTAGGATTTTTTCCCCCATGGCGCAACAGCCCTTAGAGGGCCAGGGCCTCCTCATTATCGAGGCTTCACGATCACACTCAGACACACCACACTCGGTAGGGCTCCTCTGGACGAGTGATCAGCCCGATGCAGAGTCCTCTACCTGACAACACACAATACTCACAACAGAGAGACACCCAGGACCCCGACGGGATTCAAACCAAAATTCCCAACAAGCGAGCGGCCGCAGACCCACGCCTTAGACCGCGTGGCCACTGGGATCGGCTACATTAGGATATATATACACACACACACACACACATACACATACACTATGTAAGACTTAGTTCCTGCATTGCTCAAAACACACTCCTTCTCCGACACGAAGTCCGATATGTGAATGTTGTTTACCGAAATTTTCCTTAATGACTATGACAATAATATGAAGCAAATAAATACATTCACGGGGTAAAATTTAGAGCTTTTAAATGCTACAGCAGTGGTACTTATAGCTGCCATTGAAATTTAAGAGGTTAAGCCACAGAACTTACTGCATTACCCAAGACCCCAGCATAATTCCACTATACTTAGTTTATGACTGTCATCTTCTGTTCCTGTTCGCAATGGCTATCAATTCCGGCATCTACTGCTGCCAACTCATTACTAAGGTACACATGTTGCCGATGCCATATTACGATCCTACTCATAACTACCGACTCTCCTACTTTTGCGTAACGTTACAGACCATCTAGCTTGATTTACTGTACCTTTTTAACGAACACAAAAAATATTTAACACTTCATCACTTAAAAATCGCTACCAATTTCTGCATAACACACCACCATCAAACTATAATATCGTTAAGACTAGAAATTAAAAAGTAAAAATAATTACTGCATTAGCAATGTCTAAACATCCTTATTCTAAATGAAACACGCAACCTGCTCGAACACCAACACGCACCACACTTGTTACAGTTCAATAAACATGAAAAGCCAATATTTCCACAAAGAATACAGCACCCAATTTATCATAGTGCCTCATACAAATATCCAGAAACAACAACAGTGTCTGAAAACACGTCATTACAAACCTGAAGCAGTGCGACAAAGTAAACGTAGACTTCTTCAGCCGAGCGTTAACACGTAACATTACATACTTAAGTAAAGACCTAACAACAACTTGACCATCCCTTTTGATTTTAACCACATTTTGCCGCTTTGTGTTCATATCTCTCTTAAGTGATAAGATTTAACAACTGCTATTGCAATAATAATGAAAACATCTAGTACATCATACCGCTAAATCTGATTACCGCTAACAATCACAGTGCCGACTCTTGATTACCACTAATAGTCATATGTCCGACGCTGACTGCCGCTAATAATCATATTGCCGACCTTGATTACTGTTAATAATTATACGCCTGACGCTGATTACCGCTAATAATTAATCATACTTCCTAGTGTTATTACAACTAACAAACGTCTGTACGACGCTGGTTGCCGCTAATAATCATACTGCCGACTCTGATTATCTCTAACAATCGTTTCGTCCGACGCTGACTGCCGCTAATAATCATACTGCCGACTCTGATCACCAGTACTAATTGTACGACCTACGCTGATTACCGCCGTCACTCAGGCACAAAACAAAAGAGGAAGCCTTACTCATTTACATAACTGCTGCACGAATTAGCGTCTTCCTGCAGCGCACCCAATAACTCTGAAAACTTCCTGATTTATGGACCGATAATATAGCAGAAGATTTTCCGTTTCATCCCTTGGAAGTACGGGATACAAACAGCATTTGCTTCATTAATGGTCCTCTAAACAGCGCCACGTGCAGTATCATAATTAACGCCTTTACGTGCATAAATCGAAGAAATTTCATATTCAGCCACACTGAATATTATTTAAAACTTACAGCTCAGGGCTATGAAATAACTTACTGGATATTCACATTCACCGATTATTGGGTTGTGTGAAAAGGTTTCACCTCCTTGTTTGCGAAGTATGCCGGTTTCGCTTCCTCAGCACTTGCCTGGACTGCTTATTAAACACCACAAAATGAGTGAAAACAAAATTGTTAATAAAGTATTCAGTAAGGGCAGTAATGATAGTAATATTCGATAAAAATTATGCAGTTGTCAAAACGATGCCAAAAATATTAGCATTCCTGCTTGCAGTAATTATATTCATAGTGTTGTAGTGCGCGAAACTTTCAGTAAATCGTAGAGTGTATTTGCCATAGAATATACTAAAATACAAAGTAGGAAATTAGATTTATATTCGAGCACTCTTGTGGATACTTATCTTGCAACACACAAAATTACAATTCTACTTCTTGTTTTGTGTCAGTCTAAATTTTTGTCTTTCGTCCTAGGGATAGAGGCAGTAGGTTTCTTCAAAACGTCGATACCTATCTACCGGACAGCACGGCGTCATGTTTCATCTTTATAATTACTACTCTTGATATATCCAAATCTCACAAAAAAACAATGAGGGTATTTAAGAGCAGAAACTAACAGACTTGAGGTAATAGGGTCAAGAATATAACTGCAAGAGGAGTGTGATCAAATCAAGAAGAATGAAACAGACGGGGGTGTAGAACGCACAATGTATACAGGAGCAATATATAGGCCTACGTTTTAGTCCGAAAATCTCATAGTTAAGCAACAATTTTGCGAACCTAAAAGTCAACAAGAAAGTAACATTTAAAATTATCCAAATGCTGTGAGTTTCAAGGTTTTCGCAGCGGTATAGCTAAGGATTCCGTTCTTCTGGTGCAGGGCTATTATGCTGTGTCAGAAGGTAATCGGATCCCGGCGTTTCGAGACAACGTAGTGTCCGTCCCTTCAAAAATTTCTTCGGACATTTCCATCCTTTAAGATGAGCGCAATCCGTCATAATCCGCCTATATATTCACGCAGCGTCTTATTTCATAAGAGTGGAATTATGATCGAAATTGATGTCAACGAAAACGTGATGTGCGGACTGACGGCACCTTGTAAACTCGGTTATGCAATTCATTGGTTCAGTGACAAGGATATTATCTTCTGACCAGAAAAGACACTCTCAGCTTCCCATAAACCACTGTGCTCACTGAGTTAGTTTTCTAAGATTTAAGACTTTATCTGCATATTTACTCCGTTATAATAAATGTCATAATGTAATGGTCAACGATACGTCAAGGTATTATAATTAATGGTAATGAAGAGGTCAGCAGGGAACAAGACAGAAATGGGAAAAGATAGACTCACTGGGCACTATACGCAGGCATTTAACCAGAAACTACTGGACGCGTGAATATTTTTCACTTTCAGTTAAGCTGTTACCTCTCCATTAGAGCCTAATGCAGGCTATAATCCTTGTTTGTCCTGCTGATATCCTGTGCATTTGCGTGAAAAAAGTTAGTAGCTATGACACATAGTATGAATGAGGACAACCGAAAACACACTAGACAGTTCATCGTAACTAAATTTAACCGTTTAAAGCCCAATGTTTACATTATGTACCACGAGATTTAATATTAAAAAATTCTATACGGCATAAACCGACTGGTTTTTATAACCGAAGACAAACATATTTACTGCGCAGTACGAACTGAATCTTCATATATAATTCAGGTTAAGTTTTATCTTCAAAGGGTTAAGCACCTCACACAGATGTGGGGGGGAGCTACTGGAGGAATGAGCAACAAATCTCACATGCTACTCAATAGCATTCGTTGTTGAGTTGTCTTCTAAAGGTGTGTAAAAACGCTATAATTTTTACATGTCCTAAATGTTATGTTCAGCATTGTAGATACGCCCCTTTTTTTTTACCCTAACAAGATTACAAGTGCTGGTTCAAATAACAGCGTCAGTTGATTCGTTGGCAATATACTGATGGACCTGTTATTATACTTTATGTTCTTGACGACAGCTGAGATTGAAATCTGGACCTTCTGAGTACCAGATTAACAACTACAGGCGCTATCAACAGAAATCCCCAAATAACCTGTGTATCAAATATACCTCAGACTGCGGACGATATCCAAAATAATATTCTTATAATTTCCTGCTAAAATAATTCGCATATTATCACATTTTTAAAAAAGCGTAGAAAAGTCTGGGCCTATTCAAAATGAGTATAAAAACTTTATAAACTCTTTCTTATAACTTTGAGTATATTTGCCCCTTTGCTTTAATTCATTTCAGGTAGAGTTTTGATATTGCATAAATAATAAAAAGCAAGAACACGATTCACCGTTGAAATAAATCATTTTTCCTTGTCAATTTCCAAAAGGAGATGTACTGTAACTAGTTTTCCATACTCCGTCCATCTTTAGCATTCCCTTGTCACAGATCATCCAGAGATTGAGAACAGTTCTTTGTTCGTGACTCAGTTGATGAAGTGCCTTCCCACACTCTCTAATGAAGAAGGAACCACATCCGGTTTCCGAAACGTTGTTTCCTTTTGGAGAAATACTAGATGATGGATAAGGCCTAGAAAACAAGCAATGTTAAAAACCTTTGCTTGTGTTCTTTTCAATATATGAGCGATTTACAGTAACTCATATTTCAAGTGATGACTTTGGCACATGTATGTCTATAGGCTATCAATCTTCTGTGTAGGTCAAGGCGTTCCCGAGAGAAAAAAGGCACTTCCTTTCAGATATATGTAAGGCAGGATTTATAATCCATCGAGATCTGGAGTATGTAGGTGGCATGTATCTTTCCTATAGGCTGTCAACATAAGATTTATTATTTTTAGTGGCATGATCACTGTAGGCCTACGTTCTTTCTGTGCCATTCTTGGAAGGACTTCAAAATAACTCAGTCGTAATCCCAGTTATACGTAATCTGTTGCATCGTCGGTGCAGGTGGACGGAGAACAATACTTGTGGAACACTTTTACATCAAGTCACGATTTAATTGCCTTATTTCGATGTGCAGAGTAACACTTCAGTCTCTGTAAAAATGTCCCTATATTTTTGACATGTTTTATGGTGGGGAGAGTCATTAAGAGTAATGGCGCCAGTAATTAGGAAGCAGAAACACGTCATTCTGAAACGCAGTGGTGCTGATACTCCGAGGCACAACACGCGAAAATTAATGGCGTGCAACGACATTAACAGTAACCGTAACGCGAAATTAAAATCGATTTCGGTTAACGATCATTCAGAATTGGATTGCAAAACACGATTTTTATGTATCCGACATAAGATGGAATATTTCTTTATGGCACTCCCTTATCAGGTAATCAAAGTCACAGATTTCAGTAAACTGCATTACCACAAACTTAACCGGGCTCTCTATTTGACACACCCTAATTTGAATATTTTGAAGAAAATTTCGAAATGAATGCAGTGCATAAAATTACTAGTTAATTTAAAAGGGAATAATGTATCCCTGACCAATATTACCAGTCTCACTTCATGTGCTGCCATTTACTGAAAGGTCTCGATATATTTTATTTAACGTCCAATATTTATAAATCTATGGATTCAAAGATAGTGTCTAAGCGAATTAATTCACCCAAACTGCTGGGACGTATGAAGCCTCACACTGCACACGTTTCTTCCTTTTGTATATTTTCACCTTGCCGTATGCTCGTGTATTGCTTCATACACACAGCCTTTACAGTGCGGTTGCTGTAACACGTGGCGTCATAACGAAACGGTTTCACAAAACAAATCACGTTAGATACGGCTACAACTAGTTCGTTCTTCAACAAAAGGTACTAAAATTCAACCCTTCGTACTCCTTAGGGCAATAATTATGTCACCAATACATGCTATGTTATTTCCTAAGTTCTGTTGCAATTATAAGCAGAACATCATTGGATCTAAGCTTGACCCACAGTTATTACAATTTCTTTCAGCTTGGTCCCACACAATGAAAATGTCTGTATAATACATAAGATTCATGAAACAAAATACTTCCAAAATTTATCCTGCGAAAATTTTCTAGGAAGGTGAGGTAAGTCTGATCACTACACACCAGCCTTCCAAATATGACTCTTACAGTGGCAATTAAATTTTCAGCTGCCTTTCTCACGAGCTGGTATGAATTTGTCCTTATAAAATATGTTAATTAAGTTCTGACTTATCCTTAGCGGTTGTAGCTACATTCAAAACACGCACCTCCTAATATCGTGCATGTATTTTAAAGTGTTTTCCCTGCCTGGAAATGTTTATGAAAATATTTTCCGTGAGTTCTTTAGCAGCTCATCATCAGCACATTGCTCGCAGTGTTGTCAATTTGTTTCAAAAGAGATTCGGTAACACAAAGTGTCACGTGTGGTCACATCAGTCGAATATGGCAGACAATGCGAAACTGTTACATATTTTTGTGAGATGTTGTAATGTTATGATGCGGTATCCACTTGTTCAGCCAATTATTTGGTCGTTTTCAGCCACGCGGTACCATATAGCCAGAAAGCAGCAGACGCAGTTCTGCTGAATACATTTTCTTTCCGCAAGAACACTTCTGTAAAGTACAAATGTCATATCCAGGAAACGAATAGTTTTGAACCTAACTCTAATAGTCGCAAATATTTTTTGTATCGGGAGCCTACCATTTTGCATTTTGGTGATCTGTCTGTACGTGAAAACCAATATTTCATCAACGGTTAATATTTTGTTCCTCCAATACATGACGTGCATCAAACAGTGTTGCCGATTGCTACGCAAAGGGTATCAATAAGTAAATATCGCACATTTCAGTGAAAATTACAATACAAGTAAAGTTGTTGATTTCTCAGTCTATTGAAAGTAAAGATTTATAATTGTAGCGTTGAATAAAATGGAGATTAAGAGCAATTAATTTAGAAGGATATGGGAAAAATTGCCTTACCCTGTTTTAAAATAATATCCGTAGCATTCACCGACAGGTACTGAGAATACCCACAATAAACTCACTAACGATACACAACTCTCGGATTAAGAACTAAACTCAGCACCTCCTAAACAGGAATCAAACCTGATAACAAGGCACCGACAAACTTTTTGGTGAAAATCTTTTATTATTCCGAAACTACTGTATTTAAAGTGAGGTTGTATGGAGAACGGTTGAACAGCGGCCCAGTCTGGGCTGGGAACGTGTTATGCGATGGTGTCTGTCTCCTCGCTGTGGCTGACATCACGCAATATAATACGGTTGTCAGGCAATTATGCGGCAGAGTAATGTTTACTGGAAACCTACATTAACTGGGTGACAACCTGACCCACCTTCCTGACACAAGGCAACTGGCAGCTACAGTACTTTCATAAGGACATTATTACTGCAAGCCAGTCCCAACTTTCCAGGTCATCCAGCCACTTTCAAATATTCACATGTGACTCACTCCACGAAGCAGAGCCTTTAGAAGCTAATAGTCGCATCAAGTGCTGAAGATAGTTCCTCCGTTTTACAGTACCGAAAGGTTCAGATCAGCGTGCACAGGCACTTGTCACTGATCCTTGTTTTGAGCTCTGGGTCGTCCAAAAGAAGTCACTGATCACCAACAAATAAATAAATATACATATAAATAAATGTATATGTAAATATATAAATAAAGGGCCTACCCGTGGCAAAAATTTTAATTCAAATATATAAATGCAAAAAACAATCTCGTTACGACGGAGCACAACCCTTCAAACAGTGAACTGCAGATCACAATTAAAGAACCGATTAGTATGTTACTTTTCAACAGTCAAGATGCGGCAGCTTATTGGCATTAAGTAAATCTGTAGGCAAGGTAAAAATTTGGCATCTCAATCATATGTACTGCAAAATGCACATTTAACTAAAGATACGAAATTAAGTAAGAATCAACACTAGACTCATATTTTTAATTAGAGTTGATAAAGTTCCAGTTTCGTAAGAGATGGGGAATTTCTTGAACAGCTGTGTTTCTTAAAAAAAAAACATCCCCGCTAAATGTACTTAATGTCAGTTCATACAGCGTCCTTGACAGTACCACAAATTTCAAGGGCTGTGGTGTCTCTCACTCCAGTTTCACCTCACAATTGTCCAGTTAGTATAGGAAATAACTATAGTGTCTTTCAGTCAGTATTCCCGTCACAAGTGTCCATTTAATGCAGGCAAGAAAGACACTGTCATTCCCTCCAGCTCCAAGTCAGAATTTTTTAGTTAGGGTGTGTTTGGTTGGACTTAAGCGGGACCCTCCTTGCCATTCTCATTCATTGCACTATTGCATTTGTCATCAACAGTCTTCAAGTGCGGCAAAAACAATGACGTTTTGCTGGAGTTTAAATTATTTCGATAGAGTAAGTAAAATTAATGAATAATGGAAAACAAAACGTTCTGCATGTTTCATCTCTGTAGCCCCTCAACCGATTTCGATAAAATTAAAAATCTACACGAATTGTGTCTTAAGATAGCCTAGCACAGTTTCGTCTGCAGTCCTTCCTACTCCATCAAAGTGTCGTATTCAATTTGAACGACCATTGTGGCTGAGAAGGCTTCATTACATACAGCAAATAACTACTATGGTACTTAACATACATATATAATCACATGCAAAATAATTATAGTTGTACAGGGAATATGGGATTTTAAGAGGAGGAAAGTGAAGGATCATTAAGTCTGTTCTGAAGCACCAACCAGTAGGACAAATTTCACAGAGCTGTTCAGAAATATTCTACAATTCGTTTAGAATCGGTATCAACATATATTATTCTGCTGTCTCTCTCTCTCACTTCTTCGTGTTTTGAGGCCACGATAAACCCATAAAACTTCTCTGTAAACTGAAAATACTTGACCTACCTGAAATCCGTTCACTGTGTATCCACAAAATGGCGTACTCTCGTACAATTTTACCTACACTTCAGAACTAAACTTTCATCCTTTGGGACAGTCCCTTTAATCAACTTACTTTGAATTAAGGGAACAAATAAATATATAATTGGACCCCACCACGAAACAGAAGGAGCGGACACCAAAGCAAGTTTGGAAGAAAGATATTTTACAAACAATGAATAACATTGGACTAGAACGAGGTGACGTACTACAAGATCGGCAGAAGAGGTTTTGAAAGGGTTGTGCTGTGTGTGCTGTGCAAAGCCTACTTCCATTGTTTTAACAAAACCCGGCTCTGTATCCTTGTGACAAAAGAGCAGAAGGCTTAGTATGCATAGCGGAATTCACCATGGTGGTGCAAGCGACTTTACACTTTAATAGTTAGTGAAGCTTCAAAGAACTTGCATAAACCGGCACACTTCTGAACCACGATGTACTCTATCTTCATTACTGTGCCACCATGCCTCATTTAATTGCTGATCTATGATATAAACATGGCCGTAATAACGTGTGGAGTGCATCAGTGGAATAAGTGGAGCGAATGTACGACAAAGTGGAATGAGATACCTAGAGGGTTGAAGTGGAGTAAAGTGGATAGCGAGATATCAGAGCACAGCGAAGTGGAATAACTTGAGTAAGGAAGTGGAAACAGGCAGCTAGCGAGTGATTTTAATCGAAGTAAAAGAAATCGGAGGAACACAGGTAGTGAGCAACTCAGAGCGGAGCGAAGTGGTGTGAGACTGGAAGCTGTGTGAGATAGGGACCCAATCAAAATGGAAAGAGTGACAACAATTTCAACAGAATCACTAAACCTTTTACAACTACAGACCTGCCAGTCAGTCCCTTCTGTGTGCTTCTGCAAAAGACTTTCTCGGAATACCCTGAGGACTGAGATAAAGACCCTTCCTGAGATTCAGTGACTATTTACCAATAGAGATAGGATCACATTACAGACTATATTGTGAGGGATACGTCGGTGGGTTCCAGATTAACACTGTCTATTTATCACTACAATGCAAAGAATTGAAATATTCAGTAATTCAAAAGGCAGCATGAAAAGAATTATTTATTAACTCGGTTCTCCGGGCCCAGATGCCCTGTCCAAGTTCCTCACCGTCTTCACACCAAGTCTATAGTGCTCTTCTTTGACATTTTGTTCTTCACAGCACTTCACGGATCCCCTTTAGTTCACTCGCTGGCTCTACTGCTATACGCATTGTTCGTCTGCTCAGTCCACTGACTCCTCTGGCTCGTTTCGGCCGCTGCTGACTGCCGGATCCGCGCTCACTACTTCGCACAACACTTCGCCAGTTGGGTGGCCACAAGGCCTGTCTTATATACCACTTCTTGCCCCGTCTGGAAGGTTCCTTCTCTTTCTGGCTTCGCGAACAATACGGTAGGCTCACGCTCCCCCCCCCGCCCAACTTATAGTATGGCCTGGGCGCAACTGGTCGCGTGGCGTCAGAGGCCTGGCGGGACAGTCGGCTAACCAGGCGCAGTTGCCTCCCGTTACAGTATGAATCCTCAACATTTTGAGAACCCCAAATCACTTAAATGATTCCTTTCTTCCGTCACATTGTATTAGACGCTGCGGAAATTTCATTTGGGCATTTGAAATTAAAGTTTCCACTGGCAACTTTAATTTCAAACACCCATATGAGACTTGTACGAACGGACACACCGAAGAGTTTGTGCTTGGAGAAAAGTAATAGATGGACATAAGTACCGTAAAACGCGAAAACTGTTTTCGTCTGGTAACATTTACAGACAGTGTGCCGAGATGAGAAGCCGGCAGGTGTGCATGAAGTTGTCCCTGTGCAGGCCATGGAGGTTCATGAGAGGCAATAACTCATGAGAAAGCTGACAATTACAAGAAAAATTCTTACACAAATAACATGGAACTTATTTTTTGAGTTCAAAGTACATTTTTGGCATATTACAAGTAACTCCAGATAAGAGAAGTTCTTATTACACATTTACTAAAACATTTGAAGTATCTTCTTACGTTTTTCTTCTTTAAGATCCCTAACGCGCTAACAGAAGTGCCATTCTTCACCCAGAATATGGCTACCTTCCTTGTCATTATCACAATATACAGAGCGCTACTCGACGTAATGGCCAAACTTCAGGAGCGTGTTCTACAGGTCATGAGGGACAAAAAGTGTATAACAAATTACAGCTCGTTTCGACAGTGTTCTCACTTTACGCTCTACCTTCATGTAGGACCGAATAAAAATTTTCTTTTCAACCCACTTTTATTATTGTTATTTTTAACGTTTATAACAATTTTGAAATTTTAATGTTATTACAACACATGTTCAGTATGCCTGCCATCACACTGTATGCACGCTTCCAGTCGTTGTGCCACTGAATATTACTACTGCATGCATCCCAGTTCTTTGCAGAAGCCAATGCCGACTTTGTTTATGGCATCTACTAACTGATGCCTTCCTCCTGGTTTACCACCGCGATACGCTCTCGACTTCATGCAACACCACAGAAAGGAATGTAATGGGTTCAAGTCGGGTGACAGAGCGAGCCAAGCCACCAGTCCATTTCTTCAAATCCATCTTCCTTCATAACTTTTTCAACAATTTATTTACCTCTCTACTAAAATTTGGAGACGCCCCGCCATTTTGTAGCCACATTCGTCCCCGTGATGCAAGAGGCACATCCTCTAAATAAGTAGGTAATTCATTTTCCCGAAAATTTCTGCCATACGGAGCTGTTAAACGTCCCTCGATAACATGCGGTCCAGTCAGGTTATTGCTTAACAATCCATGCCACACGTTACACCAAACCGCTGCTGAAAATGGCACTTTGTCATCTGGTGTTCATTTTCCTGTGCTAAAGAGTGTGAATTATTTGTGCTGATAATGCATCCCGGAAAATTTTAACCTAATCTGTGAACAGATGTCAGTCAGAATTTGTAGCCGTGGTTGCAGCCATTCATAAAATCGCATATGGGTGGCGTGATCTCCCGATACAATGTGTTGTATTCTTTGAAAGGGAAACGGATAGAAAACATCATGGTACAAAATTCTTCATATTTGTGTCTGTGCCATACCAGTCGTCCTGGTAATTCTGCGTATACTTGTTCTTTGGCTTCGTTTTATTGTTTCCAGAACGTTAACGTCTCCACGCCGTTGTTGGTCACGTTCTGCATTCGCGCGCGGGAAGAAACCAGTCTCCCTCAGATTTCTGTGTTACCGTTATAAAAGTTATGCATTGTGGAATTCTGGCATGTTGGTGACGTTGCCATTAGCCCACAACAGCAGCGCTACGATTCCCACTGCAGAAACTGTATATAAAATTCATGTCGGTATAGGCATTCTTCATACGTAATTGTGTTAGGCATTCTGAATGCCCCACGGTACTGCAACGCAAAACAGGCAGGCGGCCAAAATCACTAGCCCTGGCACCACGAACTCGATCGAATTACGGCAGTGTTAGCTCATTTCACTAGGACGTAACGAAACGAAAAGCAATACAGTTACTTAGACATTATTTTGCATCAAATAACCCACAGATAAAGCTACCAAACCCAAGAACAACTTCTTAGATATTTTTTGCACCAAATAAACTGCAGAACATTTTCCTGAAGTTCTTCCGTTACACGGTGGAACACTCTGTACGCAAACTTTTACAAAATATGTAACATTAAAGTGAAGAAATGAAAATGTACTCAATTAAAATAATAATATGTGGAATAAGCGTTCGAATCGCCTCAAAAAATTAACCGTAATAATGTTGCATTGCATCAAGGGACGAGCTTTCCATACACATGAGAAAAATGTACCATAAATTTCACGACTGAATGCTGTCTGTTAGGTCAAGTAGGAAACAGGCAACAGAAAATTTGTAGAATATGTAATATACAGACAGTTTCTCCAACAAAAGCGTCGTCGGAGAAAATTTGGTCACCTTTCACAGAAAATTCACCATGGCATTTAGATGGATCACAAAAAACAGGGTGACAAACCTGGTCGTAATGAGTTCAAATTGTGTGAAAATTAATGAGAATGTGAGTGACCACTAAACGAACGTTGTTGCAGGAGTGTACTACGTATTAATGGCAAAGACGGAGATGGTTTAACTTTTGCACACAGATTTTAAGATCTCTCCAGCTAGGTAAGATATTCAGATCTTAATTCTTGGCTGTTTTCGCGTGTTTATGTAAACTGGCATCGTTTCATTTTTCGCCAAATTTGTAATAAAATATCCAAATAGAAAGAGATACAATAAACCCTTACTTCGATTTCGTTCAATCTTTCATCGCTTAATGAAATCATTTTTAAGAAGATTCAAGTCATCTTGGAGGATATGGTGTGTCGGCTGGTGAATATTAAAAAGTACAGTAAAAATGCACCACTTGGCACGGCGTGATACTCCGCAACACTTGAATCTTTATCGACTCCGCTGTGAAAGCCTCAAGTCATCCGTCATAAACATTCTAAGTACTTCAGAATTACAGATAATATCAAGAACTTTAATCCTATTTTTAAGACATTATTAAAATTACTGATCACTTTTAATAGCCTGTGTACATTATTTTAACCTCCTATTTTGTTTACTTTTTCAAGAGTATAGTTTAAACGTATTACTTCAAAGAGATTCAACTGTTTGTCTTCCAGATTTCTTATTCTCTAAGTTCTGTGTCCTCACTCTAAATTTCCTAAACACTATTCATAAATCACGCTACACTAGTCTCAGTTGACGACTGCTTCCCAAGGATAATTAATGGCATGGAGACTCTCTTAAAACTCCACCGACAACCTCGATGCCATCCTCTGAGTTCAAACATGGCTTCTACTTTTTATTACGATCGCGTGGCTATTCTGCGCAGCTCCCTCCATACTTGCAAGCTAAGATTCCAAGTACCTCCCCTGCCGGCGTAGAGAATTTTTGTTTAACCTTGTAACATTGAATCAGTCTCACATATTTTCTTGTTTAAAAAACAAATGGCCAGATATTAAAATATCCTTCTTCGGCCTTTTCTTGTTCCTATCGGGGAAAGCAATTCCAAACCCTCTCATTGAGTATTAGAATACTAGCAGCTGAAAGTCTTCGAACATAAATATTTATGATATTGTTATGCTGGTCATCTTCTTAAAATGAACAAGGGTGTTTCGCCAAACGCTTGTAGAGGTATACGTAAACCCTCGTCCTGACCAAATTTAATATGCATAACTACAATGTATTACACTCGTACATGAACTTAACAAAATGAGAAGCGGATATATATACTTTGCGTATGAAAAGTAATATGTTATTCTTCACACACTTTAAATCAGAACAATAAAATTACACACTTTTCAGTACTTTGTCATTAAATATTATTAAATTACCCTAAAAGTTACATACCACAAATATACGAAACGACCACTATATTCCCTTTGTTCACATGAAAATTTAAAAATGTTGGCTTTTCGATTACCTTCAGTTGCATTACCTTTATAATAAGTTTTAATAATTGGCAAGGTTCTTTTCAGAACTTCTTACATAAGAAAGACGGGCACATACGACGATACGTAAATTATACTCTACTTACCAGATAAGGAAAACGGGCTGTAGGGAAACTGACTTTAAGGGTAAAGGGTGAGTATTTATTGGAAAAAGTAGAAAGATTAGAAATGACCGAATTAATAATGACAAAAATAAATTAATGACATCTGGAGAACGTGTTGACGTTACACCTGCGAAAGTGACATTAAACCCTCAGAACCCGCTGCACAGGCGTTCAAGGCTTTTTCTTCGTGCACCCCCAAACCTCAGATAATCTTCCGCGTATCTAGATATACACTTACGTACAAGTATATGTACTATTTATTTACTTTTTTGGGATGTCTTAGTAAAAACTGTATGTCTGTTTGCGGCATTTGACTCAAAAAGTCGCTTTCCGGCAGACCAACTTTACTATCCGTACACACACATATTTAATGCTACTGGGACTTTGTTGAACTGCATTTAAATTCTATATCAGTCAGTACAGCAACACTGCTTGTTTGAACGTGACTCTGATTCCAAGCTTCCCGCCCTCACGGTTTTATTCCCCTCACAGCTGAATGTTACGCAATCAGGCTCATGATGTGTCATGTCTGTCATGTTTCTGCGTGTTCGCTTATCACACAAAGCCATCTGTTGGGGCATGTCGTCATCCGGAAACAGTCAAAGCTACAGTGACCTAACTCTATATATTATTTTGAGCATACTTTCATTAGAAAATGGCCTCGTGAGATCATTGCAATGTGTGCTGCCTGCCTGCCTATCTGACAGTCTGTGAACGTTCGTTTCAATATTTAAACCAGATGACAGATAATCACGAAGCCTGGTATTAATATGATGCTATTAGAGGTCACCACTGTTCCGTGTTGTATGATTCCTACAATGAGGTGCATGGTGAATTTACGAACGTCTAAGATTGCAACAACTCTTATTATACGATCTTACACTGGTGTTTGGTAACATATCTTTGAAAAGTTGCAGCTTTGTTAAGGAAATATGCTGTAAAATGTACAATAACATGGCAGCCATACAAAAATTGATGTTAGTTTTGTGTTTATTTGAGACTACTAAAGAACCACTGAGCTAGGCACGTGAGATTTGGTACGGGGATGAGCCAAAAACATAATTACACCTTTTCTACGAAACACTATATGTAGTTTTAAATTAACAATTATAAATATGGCAACAATAATACTGGAATTTCTTTCGACAACTTGCTGCGCACAGAATCTGTATGTGAGCAACAAGATAAATCCAAAGTAAGGTTTCTGATTTTTTTTGTTCCCATTATAAAGAGTATGGCTCGGATATAGAAACATATACAGTCTATTTTTGGACATAGTCACCACATCTGTTGAGGAAATTATCATAGCCGTAAAACTTATTTGTAGGATATTTAACGGTGGAGCTTCCTAACCCTAGGATAGCCGTTTCCTGCATCGTTTTTAACCAGAGTACTGGATGTAAGGGGAATCACTCGTCAAAAAGACAGAGTGCTCTAAACAAAGTGACAGACGTTCAGTAGGTTCCATTACTCAACTCGTATATGAGGAGAGGAATGGCCTTTAGTGCGGCGTTAACAACATGAGCTAATGACGCTGTCAATATCGTACGTGCAAAAACAGTTTTGATGTAGTGCACTGCACTGCACTGCACATCAGGCCGCTGCAGGTCGATAAGCTTTGGCAGCACGCCACATAGGAGGCATGAGACTGAACTGCACAGTGGGAAATGATTTAAAATGTCAGTCTGTGGCCTAACAACTGCCTTCAGAATTACCAGTGTAGATACTTGAAAGGAAATACCCTCTTCAGGCATAAAATTATAACATATAAATAAATAAATAAACATAGTATACAATATCCGCGTTAGGTACCTAAAGCATAAACATTTAAGTGCACAAAATTGTAATTTTCATTGTTGTTTTGAATGTATACGAAACTTCTTCTTTTACAGGCCTCTTCAGGGACGAACATACGTTGAGGGTGTTTAGAAAAGCGTGCTAAGGAGAATATTTGCACCTAAGAGGGTGAAAAAAATACCAAGATGGAGGGAATGTGGAGCTTCATAATTTGTACATCTCGTCCAATATTATTGGGGTAATAAAATGAGAGGATAGGATGGGCAAAGCATGTGGCAGGCATGGAAGAAAAGAAAAAATATAGGGTTCTCGTTGGAAAACCTGAAGGAAAAAGGTTGTCTGAAAGACCTAGATGCAGGAGATAATAATAAGCTGGATCTTACATAAGTAGGATGGGAGGGCATTGACTGGTTTCTTCGGATTAGGTCACAGACAATTGGCGAGTTCGTGTGCACAAAGTAACGAAAGTTCTGTTTCCGTGGGAGTGGGCCACTTCTCCAAACACCCGGTAAATTCACATAAAGGACTCTACCTCCTGCAGTTAGTTAATATACTTGTATGATGTAACACAAGATAGGCAACGTACGTATAAGGTAGAATTGAGAAGCGTTCGCGTAACCATTGCTACAGTAGGAAAGCAATAAGTATAAAACATTATGAGTGTGTGTTTGTATTCATCCCTTACTTATCCGGCACGCAACTGAATCTTTTCTGCTCCGTACTCTACTATCTTCTGTCACCTGTCTGTCTGTCTGTCTGTCTGTCTGTCTGTCTGTCTGTCTGTCTGTACCGTGTTTTTCCACATAATCTCATAAAAGGAACGGTTATCAGAAAAAAAATTATTTCACGTAAGATGTTAAAGATTTAAAAGATATCACGAATTTACACGGGTCTTCATGTAGAATACCGGTTACTCTCGTCAGATATTAATCAAAATAGAACTTCTTCCACACATTTTCGAAATATACACAAAGATCAAATTTCATGAAAATCCGTGCAGTCGGAGCCACGTTGTTCCACGAGGACGAACATATATGACGAAGCTGACAGTCCCTTTACTCAGTTCTGCGAAAGCGCCTAATAAACTTATGGGGCAACGCTGGTAATATAATACAACACAGGTCTAGGCCAGGTGCTTCATATCTTCCACAATTTAATCTGAACATCCTAAAGCCACTTCAGCTTTCTCTGGTAATTAAATAGAAGAGAACCCCCTGGGACTAAGCACCACGTCAAAATAAGTACATAGATGTATATATAAATATATACATATGTGCATATGAAAATCCAAACGTTCTCTGGCGACCAGCCGCATTAGACAAGAATATAATTCCATGTACGTATTATAACGGGCTCTGAAGTCAAGTTTCTACTTGCGAGGTTATATTTCTTTTAAGAAAAGAAACCACTGTTGAAAGGCAGGCTCCATTATGAACGACAGACAGCCTACACAAGAAAATGTAGACGCAAACTGAAACAAGAAAAGGAGTGCAAAGTTCTACTACAGCTTTTACATTCATCTTCTATAGACATAATATGCTATTCAGCGGACATTTTTGCCTTTACGTTAATTTAGCGTTGATACAGAAACACTGGCTGTGCTTATCACACATAGTAGTTGTGCCCATGCGAATAATTCGCACGTACAAACAATAAAATATTTAATCAACAAAAGTTACATCTTCAGCTTAACAGACATTACAAACTGTACTTACCACTGCTTGATGCTGGGTAATTTTTTTCGGAGATCGGATCAAAAGCAACGTGTAAGAAGAAAAGCTTCCTAGCATGTGTAAACAAGAAACGAAACGTCTAAATTGACAGTGCTTCCGCTGCCGGAGGCCAAGAGAAAGCAACATAATTCATGTACTTCCCTTGGCCTCCGTTGGAGGCAGCACTGTCAATTTTTAACTTTAGTCTTCTTTGCTAAAAACATTTTCGGGAAGGAACTAGTAAAAATGAAAGGTACTGCCATCGATGTCGAACCATAAGCTTTCACAAAGTATTTATCTTGAGAAAACTCATTAGGTAGTTCAGTAGCTCATGACTTCGCAAACCAACCTTACAGTAATAACATATATGATGATGATGATGATGATGATGATGATGAAGAAGAAGAAGAAGCAGTCCTATACATATTGCGCCACACACAATCCCATTCCATCATACAACACATAAAGCCACTGCTTTACAAATTTTCACGTTTCATACCTTCATAAAAATTTCCATTGTAGTTCTTTAAAAACTGGGTGTATAGAGAAATGTTTCAAACACACGTTACTGATCGTAACAAAGTGTCGTGTAGGATGCATTACTAGCAATGAGCTACGTGTGAGAAAATCAATAAAATTCGATACGCATTTCATGTGAAAACTCCAGTACGAAGATTACAAATATTGGTCGAACGTTTCCGGGAAATAAAACAGCCTGACATATGCGACTTCCGCATTCGTCATTCGATTCATGTAATTACTTTGTTGGATGTGAAGAGATGTGAAGACCGCATAACAAAAGACAGCCAGATGTCAAAATAGCACTGACCAAAAACTTCAGTGTAGATTATCAATCTCTCTCGCAACAAAATAGCAGATTTTCATTTCACTTAAGAACGTGAAAAAAAATTTTCCATAAAAGAAAATTGGAACAAGAACCTCATTTATATGTAAATAAGTCTTACGTTTTCTTCATCAGTTAGATATAATTTAATTCCACGAAAAGCAATGCTTTCGAGTAAGCCCTGCTCTAAGTGGTGTAATATAAGGAAAACGTAAGGGGAATGCTGAAGCCTATTTGGCAATCGGCACGTTTAGAACTAGGGCAATAGGAAACAGTTTAGAGTGCATTATCAAAACTACGTGCGTGCTGCAAGGCGAATTAGCCGAGTGTGATTGCGAGGCCTGCGGCCTTATCGCACGCCACAACATGCTGAGGTACACCGAGATCAGAGACCCTCCGTACAAGCAGACCTCCACGTTCTAGTGAAAGAGTTCTTTTAACTTACACGGTCATTTCATGTCACGAACCCAGATTCATTCATAAAAACTTACTTCTCTTTTCAAATTACATGATGATGATGATGATGATGATGATGATGACGACGACGACGACGACGACGACGACTATGATGACGACAACAGTGATGGTGACAACAACAAATAACATGCAGTAGAACCGATACAGCAGCAAATCTGTGACTGCGTGTCACGCGTTGTATCGAAAGATTAATCACGAACTAAACTTCACGGCGCAGCTTTATAAATACATAAGGCAGCGCAAATAAACACTGGCTTCCTGTCACCAAATTTTTCCCTTAGGAACTAATTTCTTTAAATGAGTTTTATATCGCCTCATACATCCCGCATTTTAAATTTTGAACCTTAACCTCTAATCAAACTGCCAACGTTTCCACTAATTTTTTTTTACAGCTGCGCGGACCTGCTACTGCTCCGAGCAGAAAATTTTAACACGACCTGTCGACTGCGCAGCACTTTAAAAGCTTTTTGTAATACGCATAATAAGAAAATTCCAGCTGCGCGGTAACAATTCATTGTGCGCGGAAGCATTTCAGTTACTGCGCGGCGGCGTACCCGCGTACCTTATAGGGAACATTGCATATTGCTTTACCATGAGCACATCAGAAAATAAATTAAAATGACTCTAAGATTGATGGATTACAGAAAAGATATATCTTGGTATGTGACATCCTATCGTGCTTTCTAGACTGAATTCAAAGTATTTTTTCGCTCCATCATCTCAACTTATTAGCACACAATCCTCCTTGTTTACACTGTAATAAACACAAAAACAATAAAGTCACGTGGTTAAACAATGTAAATAACAACTCTTCTAAGGTCTGAGATCTCACTACCACATGGACGTGATAGATGATATAAGGTTATAATCATAACTTTGCTTTCTGTAGTGGCCGATCCCAGTGGCCGCGCGGCCTAATGCGTAGATGTGCCGCCAAGCGCTTGCTGGGATCGTGGGTTCAAATCCCACCGGGCCATGGATTTTTTTCTCTTGTGAGTGATTGTGTTGTCAGGTAGAGGTCTCTGCGACGGGCCGATCCCTCGTCCAGAGGAGTCCTACTGACTGTGGTGTGTGTCTGAATGTGATCAAGTGACAAATAAACCACCTCGACACCTACTGTGAGTAGGTAGAAGAGGTAAGGACTACGAAAGAACGAACTTTCTGTAGTGGTTAGCCTGAGGAAGGCTGTACTGAGAAGCGGAAACCTGTGGCTATTGTTGTAAACAAAAACTGATTTACTAATTAATTTGTCCTGACGGACTGAAAAAGTACTTTTGACTCAGTACAGATACATGCTTAATTAAAAATGAAGGAAATATCCTGCATTGTCAACCGTAATTAAGACGACCTGGAAAGTCCAATAATCATGTACACGTATGTAAAGGGCCTGCTTCCAAAAGGTGATGTCGGATAACAGAATAGCCCTATACCGCACAGACACAAAACAACAGTTGTGATGCAGCACAGGGATGCAGCGAGGAATAAACGCTTGACACGTCCCATCCAACGTACAATGATTTCCAGGGGAAGATGGAAGTCAAACATTATAAATCGCTCATGACGTAAAATTCGGCACAAAATCCCTGTTGGTAATTTGACTGTGGGTCAGCTAGTCAAGAAGTTTTCCATATTGAACAAAATATGGAAGTTAATTTCCTTACCACAGCAGCGCGCCACTGAACCACGTTCTGAGCCATGCTAATCCTGTACGTCTCCTCAAGTACTCTCACTTTAAAATCAGTTTCTATATTATCCGCTCATTTACGCCTAGGTCCCATTTCAAGCCTTCCAGATGAAATTAATATGCGTGTTTAATATAACACATTTACACGACCCGCTCTTCCCAGCCTTCTTGATTGAAAACACTAATAACACTTGTGGAAGAACACGAATTATTTAGTTCCTTGCTGTGGTATTTTCCGTATCATCCTCTCACATTCATTCGCAGGGTACAAATATTCACTACAAGATAAAAGAATAACCTTTTATACACTGTGATGTTCTTGGTTAAGGCACCATGCAGCCTTGCAGGGTGTTCCTCAAAAACTGCAAAAACACAC